>CM019721.1:4016851-4074351 GCA_009760885.1 Achatina immaculata | reverse complement strand
TAATTTTAGTGGTGCTGGCATTTCTGATGGCGGTAGAAGTATTGTTATTATTATTTTATTATTATTATTATTATTAGTAGTAGTAGTAATAAAAAAATATTAGTAGTAGTAGTAGTAGTAGTAGTAGAAAAAGTAGTAGTAATAAAAAAAAAGTTGTAGTAGTAGTAATAGAATAAATAGTAATAGTAGTAGTAATAGTAGTAGTAGTAGTATTTGTAGTAGAAAAAATAGTAGTGGTAGGAGTAGAAAAAATAGTAGTAGTAGTAGTAATAGTAGTAGTAGTAGTAGTAGTAAAAAATATTAATAGTAGTAGTAGTAGAAAATTAGCGGTAATAGTTGTAGTAGTAGAAAAAATAGTAGAAATAGTAACAGTAATAATAGTAGTAGTAGTAGTAGTAGTAGTAGTAGTAGTAGTAGTAGTAGTAGTAGTAGTAGTAATAGTAATAGTAGGAGTAGAAAAAATAGTAGTAGTAGTAGTAGTAGTAGTAATAGTAATAGTAGTAGTATTAGTAGTAGAAAAAAATAGTAATATTAGTAGTAGTAGAAGAATAGCAGGAGCAGCAGTAGTAGTAGTAGTAGTAGTAGTAGTAGTAGTAGTAGTAGTAAAAAAATAGTAGTAGTAATAGTAGTAATAGTAGTAGTACTAGTACTAGTAGTAAAAAATAGTAGTAGTAGTGGTATTGGTAGTAGTAGAAAAAGTATTGGTGATATTATTATTATTAGTACTAGTAGAAGTAATAATAATAGTAGCAATAGTAGCAGTTGCAGCAGTAGGAAGTGAAGAAGAAGAAGAAGAGAAAGAAGAAGAAGAAGAAGAAGAAGCTTTAAAAAAAAATAAATAAAGTCAAAATAAGACCTTTATTTTAAATCAGATTGAACATTGATCACAACACCACGCTCTCACAAACACTTGAAGGATCTGTAAATACGAGCTTTGGCAGCCAAATGAAGAAACAGAGGGATTGTTGGATACTTTCAAGAAGGTAAAGTGGTGCTTGAAAATGCATTTCGTTTATTACTGTCGCTAAAATAGGGGAAATGTAATTCTGTGTCCGCGAGTAATCAAGCCGAAATCAAATTATTTCCCTTTTAATGTTGCTTGAAAGCCTGATCTACTTAAGCAGCCGAGAAAGGAGTCTTATTTGTCAACAGTGTTAATTGAAAAGCGTGTTTTAATAATACAGCTTGCGTTTATAAGAAGTTTTGCAGTTAAAAGGGTGGCGTAGTTTGGTAAATTGGTTAATTTGATTGGTGATCTAGGTATAGGCGCAAAGGTGATTTCCAAGCACTTTGAGTCGGCCTGAAATGTCCTTTCTTTCAGTTTTAAGCTGGTTTGTGGTCTGCCGAAACTTTTATATTGACTACATGAAAAAAAAAGGAACCAAATAGTGTCACTTAGTTTTGTTCTTTCTTTTGCAGTTACAGTTTCCTTTTTATATATCTTATTTTGCGGCCTTTTATTCTGTTCAAAATTTTCTAACCTTTATTCTTGGCAGAATAGCACTAAGATAGACACCACAGGGGAAAAGAAGTAAGGGTAGACCAAAAGAGACATGGACAAGAACAACAGAAAGGATGCTGAGCAACAGAGGGCTCACCTGGGCATCTGTGGAAAATACTTATGGAAGTCCCATGATCCCTGGGTACTTAAGGTTCAGAGAGTGAGAGAGAGAAAGAGAGAGAGAGAGAGAGAGAGAGAGAGAGAGAGAGAGAGAGATAGTGAGTGATTCTTAACAGAAGTCTTAGACAATTCATTTCTGAATATATTACGTTTCTGGATAATACATAACGATTTATTTCTGCATGAGGATAATTTTTAAAAAAAGGAAAGAAGGAATACCAATTGGAGAGAACAGGAGAGAAGAAAAATAAGGGAAAATACCAGTGATGCCTTTAACGATTGTATTTTGGAATCATATGGGTACATTCTTGTATGAAAATGAACTCGTAATACAAGCCTTAAACGTACTTGTACGAACTCCCTGCAACTGTGAGCTGCTGCTCTTTGCAGCCAATGCTGTAGAGATGTTGAGGCACAGCATCGTGTCGGCGTGGGAGAAGGCTATGGCGGCTACTTTTTCAGTCCCGGAGTACAGCTAAAAAGCAGAGGGTGTGCAATGCTTCTCTAGCAGACTCCACCATTATGGGAACTATGGCGATCCCTGCCCCGTTAGCCAGGATATGCCTGTTACTGGGGGTACCACGAAGAGGTGGGACAGGGTCTTAGTCAGCTATGGGTCGCTAACCCTGACGCTAGCATATCAGTTATGGGTCCTTATCGGCCGTCTTCAGCCCCCCAAGCCTTAAACGTAAAACTAGTATCCAGATTACAAGTTGCTTTTCCTCGAAATTGCAATTAAGCGGAACTTCCACAAAACGCGTTTTTTATTAGCGTGAAAAAGGGACGAGATTCCGGTCAAGATACAAATAATAGCAAATAATGCCAAATCCCTGATACTTACGGGCTTCCTGTCTTCTTGTGTACCAGTAGCATCGACGCGGCTATGCCTTTTGATTAATCATAATAATAAAATCTACATCTGAAGAAACTTGTGGCATTTTCTGTCATTTCTGAAATAGGTTCTCTCTCGCCTCAAACTGGCTCTAGCACACTTGATTAGCCCGGGCGAAAAACTCTGGCAAAAAGATTAATATTACACTTTCCCCCCGTCAAGTCCGCTCGGTCTAGAGGTGTGTAAAATAAAGCTACATCTTACCAGTAATTGAAAAAAAAAAGAGGAGGGGGGAAAAAAAAACCTTCAAAGACAGTGAAAGCATTATTAAAAGTAAATCCTGTTCTTCAGTTCGTAAGCCGATTGCTGAATAAACAATTCCCCACCTCTTCAGACTTTCATATTCTTGGTTATTTCCCTTGGTCCAGCTTGCTATTATCACATTGCCAGGTTGGATCCCCCACCCCAAACCCTCTCTCTCTCCCCACCCTAGTTTTGGCTTGAGCTAAAGAGTTTGGCCTCGGGTGGCAAGAACATTAGCAACATTATTATCCATTATTGGACGAAGCACATTTTTCTGGCCTTTGGGCTAGATATTGAGACTTGAGTCGAGGGCTACAATTATAATTATCCCCATTTTATAACTTTTTTCTTTTTTTTTTTTTAGCCTTGTAGAGATTTAGTGGCGTTAGGAAGACAGAGGTGAAAATATATGAAGGATAGAAATGTGTCAGTTCTGAGAAAGAAAAACAGAGAAAGAAAGCAAGAAGAGGATTAACGAAGAGTTCTTTTTAAAGAAAGAAAGGAAAAAAAAAAGAATGGGAAAAGCAAATGACGAACCGCGTAATGTTTTGTTTTGTTTTGGTTTTTTTTCTTCTTATTCATCCTTAATTTCAGAGAAAGAAAACAAATTGATAATTTATGTTTTAGTGTTTTCTTTTCAAAATAATTATTTAGTAGTAATATTAATAATGCTGGAAATACAAATCATTCACTCACTGAAACTGCAGCACTCAGTCACTAGAAATAAGACCCATTCACTTGCTAGAAATAAGACCCATTCACTTGCTAGAAATACGATATATTCACTTGCTAGAAATAAGACCCATTCACTTGCTAGAAATAAGACACATTCACGTGATTAAAAAAAAAAAGATATATTCACTTGCTGGATATACAGCATACTCACTTGCTGGAAATGCAACACACTCAATCAGTGAAAATACAACACACTCAGTTAATGAAAATACAGCACACTCACTCAATTAAAATACAGCACACTCAGTCAATGAAAATACAACACACTCCGTCACTGAAAATACAACACACTCAGCCAATGAAAATACAACATACTCAGTCACTGAAAATACAACACACTCAGTCAGTGAAATACACCACATTCAGTCAGTGAAATACACCACATTCAGTCAGTGAAATACACCACATTCAGTCAGTGAAATACACCACATTCAGTCAGTGAAATACACTACATTCAGTCAGTGAAATACAACACACTTAGTCAATGAAATACAACACACTGTCAATGAAATACAACACACTCAGTCAATGAAATACAACACACTGTCAGTGAAATACAATACACTCAGTCACTGAAAATGCAACACACTCAGTCAATGAAATACAACACACTCAATCAATGAAATACAACACACTTAGTCAGTGAAATACAACACACTCAGTCAATGAAAGACAACACACTGTCAATGAAATACAACACACTCAGTCAATGAAATAAACACACTCAGTCAATGAAATACAACACACTCAGTCAATGAAATACAACACACTCAGTCAATGAAATACAACACACTGTCAATGAAATACAACACACTGTCAATGAAATACAACACACTCATCAATGAAATATAACACACTCAGTCAATGAAATAAACACACTCAGTCAATGAAATACAACACACTAAGTCAATGAAATACAACACACTCAGTCAGTGAAATACAACACACTATCAATGAAATACAACGCACTGTCAATGAAAATACCACACACTGTCAGTGAAAATACAACACACTCAGTCAGTGAAAATACAACACACTGTCAATGAAAATGCAACACACTGTCAGTGAAAATACAACACACTGTCAATGAAAATACAAGACACTGTCAGTGAAAATACAACACACTCAGTCAGTGAAAATACAACACACTGTCAATGAAAATGCAACACACTGTCAGTGAAAATACAACACACTGTCAATGAAAATGCAACACACTGTCAGTGAAAATACAACACACTGTCAGTGAAAATGCAACACACTGTCAATGAAAATGCAACACACTCAGTGACTGCAATTACAGCAAACATAGTCACTATCACTGAAAACCACTTTAGTAAAAATACGAGGAAGAAGAGTTGTTTTTTTTTTGGGGGGGGGGGGGAGGAGGAGAGAGGGAGGGAGTGAGGAGGAGAAAGGAAAACAGAAGCATGGACGCAATTTAAGATAACAGGGACCGGTAATAAGATTTTGAAGGGAAAAGAAAGGAAAGTTGGTGAAATCAAAACACAGAGAAGAAAGTGATGACAATGGAGAAGAAGAAGAAGAAGAGAGAGAGAGAGGGGGTGGGGAAGAGGGGAAGATGATTAAAGCTAGGCACCTCATCTTTCCTGTCTGTGTTAATTATGCTCAAAACTTGTAAGAATCGCTCTAGTCATTTTAGAACTTTGTATAGCACAATTAGATTTTTTTTTGCTGTTGTTGTTGTTGTTGCTGTTGTTGTTGTTGTTGCTGTTGCTGTTGTTGTTGCTGTTGTTGCTGTTGTTGTTACTGTTGTTGTTGTTGTTGTTATTGTTGGGGGAAGGGGTCAAATGACCAAACACAAGTGCATATTTCTCAATTTTCTACCAATCAGCGATCCGTATCTTACATGCCTGCGTCATGCTTGACGAACCACTAACCCTGCTCCACTTCTCCCTTGGTACCACCCCCCCCCCGTAACAGGCCCAGCCTGGCTAACGGAGCAGAGATCCCCATAATCCCCATAGTGGTGGAGTCTGCTAAAGAAGTGTTACACCCCCCTTCCCCCCCCCCCCCCCACCGTTTTAGTTGTACTCGGGGATTGAAAAAAACAAAAAGCTGCCATAACCCGCTCGCACTCTCGATACCACGCTGTCCTTCAGCATCTTCACGCCATCTTCTGCAAATAACACCGGCTAACAGTTTCAGGGAGATAGAAGACAAGGTAAGACAGTCCTTTGCCATGTCTTTCTCATTTCTCCGGGCTTGTGTGATTTGTGTGATTTCGTTTGTAGGAATCTCTCTTCTTAACAAGCGAAGTAGAGATTCCATGAAACTGAGCGCTCCGCCACTGGGAGCTGGAGGTTGAAGGAGGGGGTGGGGGTGGTGGGTGGGGCAACACAGCTGTTTTCTAAGAAATCTCTGACAACCATGTTGACCAAGATGAAACTACACAGATCACGTGGAAGAAGTCTCGCCCACGCTGAGGTAGGGTATCTCAGTCAGTCATTTGCATGTCCCTTGCGGAACTTTGCCTCCCTAACAACACTCCTGTAGTCCTCTCGGTTGTAAGCAAGATGGCCTGCTGCTGGTTCATCCATTTGCAGATTATCAACGATGTCTTGCAGCCATCTTCGCCTTGGTTTTCCTCTCTTTCTTTTTCCCATTATGTACCCTTCCAAGACTGTCTTCTCTAAATTATCATGACGCTCAATATGTCTCAAATATTTAAGTTTTTTTTTGTTTAATCTTTTTTTACTAGCCAGCCTTCTTCAATATTAAGTTCTTGTAGTATGGAAATGAGGTAGGGTATCTACGGGATGAAAATAAAAGAGATCATATGATGAACGAGCAGATGAAACTGACGAAAATTTACGTCATCAAAATAGGAAATTCAGGTAACTTTCTTTGATCTTCTCTTTTGTTTTAGGTAAATTTTCTTCATTTAGTACTCTATCTATCTATCTATCTATCTATCTATCTATCTATCTATCTATCTATCTATCTATCTATCTATCTATCTATCTATCTATCTATCTATCTATCTATCTATCTATCTATCTATCTATCTATCTATCTATCTGTCTGTCTGTCTGTCTCCAGCATTTTCGCACCACTTCCATAGTAGTCCCAACCCCAACCCCCCACCCTCTCCCATTTTTTCCCTTTATCCGCCCCTGACGCAGGGCTGGTACTTCCTTTTCTCCCTCATCCCCCCTCCCCTTTTTCCACAGATCTTCCCAATGTCTACCCCCCCCCCCCAAGTGGATCCTCCCAATGACTTTACCCCACCCCCCTCCCCCACTCCTCAAATGTATCTTCCTCCTTTAGAGGAGTACAGTACCACCCAATGTTATATCCACTGATTTTCCAGGGGAAAAAAAATCCACGACTTGCCCACAACAATAAACCCCATCAAGTTTAAGGAGACAGAATACTGTCAAAGGCAAAACCAAGACAGCCTGGGTTTCAGTAACGTCAAAGGAACCATAAGAACAGACAGAGCGAGGACATCCTCAGAGCAAGCGGTCCAGAAGGGCTGAGAATGTTTAGAATCAAAGTTGTCTTCTCCTTGTTTGAGTTATCTGCCCCAAGTTTGCATGCTGGGTCAGTTAAATGCAGTTGACAGTGCTGTATGCTTTTTTATATGCGATACAGTATGTCAGCTTCTATATGTCGGCCTCGGGGTAAAGCCAAAGCTGCCCAAGACCCTTTTCTGCTTCAAAGTGGTACTCCCCATATAGCACGTTATGGTCTGGCCGAGTGTGTAGGGATCGAATGAGAAGGCAAACCGCCGGTCCTAGCAATAAGCCTTGCCGAAGACGGATGGGTCAGATCGAAAGACGCAGAGATAGCAGCAAAGTTGTAAAACTTGATACAACGGAACCACTGTCTTTTTTTAAATTAATGCTGACATACGAGAAAGATAATTTCTTATATTTGTTAATAATAATAATAATAATAATATAAACGTACTAATTAAGAATTAAGGGGACCGGCTAGCATAGTGATTAGAGCACCCGTCTAACAACCGAATGGTCGATCTGACCAATACGGCCCCGGGGTTCACCCGGCCTCTAAAAATGGGTACCAGAGAAATCTCGGAAGGTAAAGAGGCCAAAGCGTGATACTGACCACATCAGACTTTCATGTGCCGAAGGTCATGGAAAATACGGGCCTAACACCGTATTCCCCAATATGCCTTAATGGTCTGGAAACGGGAATTTTACTTTTACCTTTTTATTAATTAAGATTGCTGAACAGTATGTCGGCTGCTAGGTTGACTTTGCCATCTTTATTGGGTTCATGACTCAGCGAAATTAAACACGACAATACATCTGTTTTATCTTCTGCTCTGATGAGAATTTAAAATATTAAATGGTAGGACAAGATCAGGAACGAGTAGGTCTGGAAAAGGGCAGGAGAAGAACCTATGAACCTACAAATCATGTCTAGGAAATGGAGGTGGATTGGCCACACTCTGAGAAAACCCAACACTAGCATAGCAAGACAGGCACTTATAACATTGTAGATTGTGCACTATCATATTATAGTATTGAAGATTGTGCACTATTATATTATCGATGGAGATGATGTCGAAGTTCTTTATTCTTTGATCATAACACATCACAGGCTTCACAAAACATTACCACATTCACTAGATCAAATCCTATGAAATCCTGAATTCATTTATTTCGACACATAAGATCAATATGTATTGTCGACAACATCACCTGGATTGAAACACTTAATCATTTGCTCACAATATCAAACTCTATCATATTCTACATGCAGCATTTCTCAATTTCTCAAATTCACAATATTCTACACTTGATACGAGAACACTTCCTATCTCAGTATTATATCACATCTGCAACATGTTTCTCTAGTTTCGCAACTAGTTTCTCGTCTAAAATCACTGTACTCACAGTTTCAAAAGTATCAGTTCTTCGTAATTACTTGAATCATTTGAAACACATCTTCAATCTGTCCTAAAACTATTTCTTCAAAACTGCTTCTCCTGAGTATCTATTGCTCTAATTGTCCATCTGTTCCATTTGTCACTACTTACGTCTTCTTTCTCTCTCATGTCTCCTCTGGAGTGTGTTCTCCTTCTGCTGTTCTTCTCTTCTCTACTTCCGTACTTCTTAGTTCTTGATTGTCTGTTCTTCCGTCCTCGGGACACCTCCTCTGTCTCTTCTTCTTCCTCGTCCCCTTCCTGTCTCTCCTCTCTCCTTTTTTATCTTCAAGTCCAGCTTGACGGATTAACCAATAAGTATTTTGGCTTCACTCTTCAAATGTCCACTGGTTCCCATGAGCGTTCTGAATGTCCGTCATTCAAGCTGCCTCGTGACTTATCTCTCATAAGTCAATTGTCCAATAGGCCACGCCTCTAAATATTTAATTAGTCAGCTGGCCGAGTTGGTCACTCCTTTATTTAAAAACCGTGTGCAATAGCGTCCTAACGCGTGTCACTCTGTGTCAGTTTCGTCTATGCAGTTGTTATTTAACTAGGTCATTATCTTGCTCTTTCATGTCGGAGGTTTTATTGTGTCCTCGTTTTTTCATTGTGTCTGCCTTTTCTATTCGTCTTTTCTATTTTGTTTACATGTGTCAACGTATAGTCACCGCCTTGTTATCACTGGACCATCCTACTTTCTGGCGTCCTTTCTTTGTATACCCTATATCTCAACCTCACTGAGTCTCATCTTTTTCTATTTGCTGTTTCCACTGTTTATGTTTGTCCGCGTCTTGTTCTAGTGTCATGGAAGTTCTATACCTTTCTCTTCCTTTCCTACTTACTTTTCTCTGTAGCTATTCGATGTTATTATTTTGTTTACAGTATATTTTCATAACCATATTCATTAATAATAATAATAATAACTATAATCATTACTTACAAGGCCATGCCACACACTGACATGGAATCCTCCAGGAAACAGAAAACGAGGAAGACCTGGACTTATTTGGAGAAGAGAAATTACGACAGTGCTCAGAGTCAATGGGTACACATGGAAGGAAGCAGAGAATACTTCCAAGAACAGGGATGACTAGAGAGCCTTTATCCGTGGCCTATGCTCTCAAGGGAATGGTGATGATGATGATGATGATGATGACGATGAATACATCTGTTGTAAAAACAAAAATCTAAATGTCGAAAGATGGCTTGGGAGTAATTTTTCATGTAAGAAACGACTCGAAATGTGCAACAAAATTTTTACATGAGCGAATGTTAAGTAGTCCGGCAGTTACAATATATTTACACTAGCGAATGTTTAAGTAGTCTGGCAGTTACAATATATTTACACGAGCGAATGTTTAAGTAGTCCGGCAGTTACAATATATTTACACTAGCGAATATTTAAGTAGTCTGGCAGTTACAATATATTTACACGAGCGAATGTTTAAGTAGTCCGGCAGTTACAATATATTACACTAGCGAATATTTAAGTAGTCTGGCAGTTACAATATATTTACACGAGCGAATGTTTAAGTAGTCCGGCAGTTACAATATATTTACACTAGCGAATATTTAAGTAGTCTGGCAGTTACAATATATTTACACGAGCGAATGTTTAAGTAGTCCGGCAGTTACAATATATTTACACTAGCGAATATTTAAATAGTCTGGCAGTTACAATATATTTACACGAGCGAATGTTTAAGTAATCCAGCAGTTACAATATATTTACACGAGCGAATGTTTAAGAATAGGCCAAGCAAAGACTGCATTTCAGAGAATGAGAAACATATTATCCAACACATCTTTATCAATGAATGTTATAAAACGAGTCCTAAAATGCTATATTGAACCTATCTTGTTATATGGAAGTGAATCATGGACAATAAGCAAGTCTGCAGAAAAATCATTGGAAGCAGCAGAAATGTGGTTTATTAAAAGAATGTTGCGAATCCCCTGGACAACAAAAATAACTAATGAAGAATGTATGAGAAGAGCTAGAGAGTAAAAAAAATCTTGTAAAAAAACATAAGAGAGAGACAATGTACTTTCATAGGACATGCAATTAGAATAGTGGGCATTGAAAATTTTATAACAACAGGAAAAATAGAAGGAAGAAGGATCAAGAGGAAGACCAAGAAAAATGATACCGGACAGTCTGACCGGATAGGGTGAGAGGAGATCACCAACTGAGCTGATGGCCTGTATGAAGGATCGTGTACTCTGGAGAAGCATAATAGCCAACGCCAGTCGGCACGGCACCTGATGATGATGATGATGATGATGATGAATGTTTAAGTAGTCCAGCATTTACAATATATTTACATGAACGAATGTTTAAGTAGTTCTGCAATTTATGAGCTGACTAACCTAAAAAATAGAAGTATTATAGGACATGAACTAAACTGCATGAAAAATTCAAGAATATCGAAAAAGAAAAAAAAATATGAGCAAGCTCTCACAAGCTTAGCTTAGAGGGAACATTGCGCGGGAGCAGGTATATAAATTTTATTTTTACCACAAGAGTTCAAGCGCCTGCTATTTGCACTACAGCCTTAATGTTCTTCCCTGACCACACATCAGTACGGCAGAACCCCACGGAAACTATAAACAAAGCACTCGGATGTGATAGGAAGGAATACCTTTCAGAGAATGACTAGGAACAGAGCTGTGGACTCAAAGCTTCCCTATAGAAAATGCTCGTGAAGTGAAGTCTTTCCATCATGTGTCTTGTCTTGTTTTGTTTTGTCTTCAATCTCCCTGGATCTGGGTGCTGGTGTTCTTTGCAGCCGATGCTGTGAAGGTGTTGAGGCACAACATTGTGTCGGAGTGGGAGCGGGTTGTGGTGGCTAGCTTTTTTCAGTTCCTAAGCGCAGATAACAATCAGAGAGTGTGCAGTACTTCTTTAGCAGACTCCGCCAACATAGGGACTATGGCGATCCCTGCCCCGTTAGACAGGCAAGGGCTGTTTATGGGGGGGGGGGGGAAGAGGACCTAAGGAGAGGGGGGAACAGTACTGATATGGTCAGCTTTGGTTTGCTAAACCTTGACGCCAGCATGTAAGCTATATGTCGCTGATTGTCAGAACGGGCAGAGTCTTCGTTCCCATCATCCTTCGTGTCACCAACAAAAGAGAAAAAGCCACATAAACACAACAATTTGTTTTCTGTCTCTTTGTTTCCTAACTTTGTTGCGCACAAAGTTTTATGTTTTCAAATATTGATTATAAATTTATACTCATAAATGAATGCTACGAATCCTTACAATTATCAGAACTGATCTGGACTCCACGGTATAGAAGAAACATGGAACGACCCAAAGAGAGACATCAGGCATCGTTGATTTCCACAATAATCTGTCCTTTGCTTTTTCTACAACATGTATGTTGGACCGCGCCACTCTTTTAGTCCGTCAAGAATCTTTTCTCTTTGTCTTCCTGGCAGATACGTACATCACCGAAGATTCTGGCAAACAAAGGGCTGACATGGGAGACAACCAAGAAAATAGCAAAATGACCGACAAAAGTGGAAATCTCTTGGTACCAGCGTCTCGGGCTTTGAACGGACAAGAGCGTTAAATGAATGCTAACTTCTATATCATCCTACTCATACGTAAATGTTAACTTTCCCATTTATTCCACTCATAAACAATTGTTAACTTCCCGTTTATTCTACTCCAAAATGCTTCTGTGTGTGTTTTTTTTTAAATTCTCTCTTGCAAGTGAAGAACGCTAACCCTTGTTCCAGACTCGCCCAACAAAACAAGACTCGCTTTGAAGCAATACTCATAAAAGCCGACACACGCAGGGAGCTGTCAAACGTGGCGTAAGTTACAAGTCCAGGAACACAGAACTGCTTCATTTCTCTCCCTCATTCCGCTTGATGCCCGCCTCGGACACAGAAACGCGTCAGCCCCAGCCAGAAAGTGAGCACTCCCAACAATGGCCACATTTGCAATGTAAAAATACTTGTCAAAATCTTCGCGCCGGGTGTCAAACAGGAGTTTCCGGGTCAGTGGCCCCGTTTTAACCCAGAGAAATGAAATTAAATGAGATGCCCCTCATTTAAAGGGATCCCGTGGCTGTGTCCAACTGGGAGACAGACCACGAGATGTGACAACATGTTCTACTAATAGAGGTCGGCGGGAAAGGGGCGTAAGTGGAGGTTAGAACTTAAGAAAATGAGGAAGAAGCATAGGAAGGAATAAATTTATTCTCGCTAGACTCATTACTCTGGTTCTGTATGTAAAGCTCCAGTTGCAGATATATATATATGTATATATACGAGGGTCATATTTTTTAATCAGAAATTATAGATAGAGAACATATAAATATGCATCACCTTAAACTGCATCTTTTGCACTTCATGTAGAGGTCACATGATGTCACCATCATGTGTCACGTGACTAAGTGGAGCATAAACAAAATGGCGGGTGGTTAAGTTTCGTTTCGTCAGCGTGCTGTTATTGAGTTCCTCGTTAAAGAGGAAATCCCCGCTATTGAAATTCATCAACAACTTCAACTTGCTTATGGAGATGTGTGTGTGGGTGCTAGCAGTGTTAGGAGGTGGGTGAAACATTTCAATGATGGAAACACGGGCATCCAAGATATGCCCCACAGCGGTCGCCCTCGAACTGCCACCACTGAACGCAAGGTGGAAAGGGTTGACGACATCATTAAAGAAGACAGACGTGTCATAGTGTCTGAAATCTCTGTAAATCTTGGAATAGGACACAATGCAGTAAAGGAAATGATTGAAACCCTAGGCTATAGAAAAGTTTGTGCCCGCTGGGTCCCACATTTGTTGATTGAAGATCACGAAGCTTTGAGAAAAACCATCACTCAACTGAGGAAATTCAGAAAATAGATTGGGAAATACTTACACACCCTGCCTATAGCCCCGACCTGGCACCCAGTAATTACCATATTTTCGGTTTTGTGAAAGAACAAACGCGAGGCCATAACTACGACACACGAGAGAACGTCCAGAAAGCAGTGCGTCTGTGCCGTCGGTCAGCTGGAACGGAATTCTACCAGGAGGGTATTTTCAAACTTGCAGAGCGATGGGAAGAAATGTGTGCAGAGAAATGGAGATTATGTTGAAAAGTGAAGTTTAAGATGGTATATTATTCTCTATCTATAAATTCTGATTTTAAAAAATTTGCTGACGACCTTCGGTATGACCCTCGTAGACGTATACATTGAAATCTCCACCTCTTTTCTTGTCTTGTCTTCAATCTCTGTTGAGCTTCATATTTAGTCTTCAATTTTTCTGAGCATTTAAAGTAAATGATAACAACAATGTTAACTCTAAACAGCGCGGCAGCGATACGGCGGACACATAAAATATCATGAAATTTCATTTGCTGCGAGAAATTAATCAAAGTGATACTTTTATTTTTCACTTCCCAGATGTTGCTTTGTGTGTGTGTGTGTGTGTGTGTTTGTGTGTGTGTTTGTGTGTGTGTGTGTTTTGGTAGCGCTGAAATATAATGTGATAGTGCTATATGTGATTGTTTGCCTGATTTCTTTTGACTTATTGTAACTTTATATTTTGTAATTTCCCTACCACGCGGATGTCCGCACAAGATGTTTTTTGGAGAATATATTTTTGCACACCTGTCGAAAATTTTGCCCACGAACTGCAAAACCGTATAAGTGACCAATTTTCGGCCATGAATTTAAGGGAGATGAACAACTTTCGTCCTATAATTTTAGGGAGATTATCAACTTTCATTCTATTACTTAAGGGAGATTACCAACTTTTGTCCTATAATTTAAGGGAGATGACCAACTTTCGTCCTATAATTTAAGGGAGATTACCAACTTTTGGCCATGAATTTAAGAGAGATTTAAGGGAGACTTAGTAGTGACAAATTTTGCCTATTTTTGTCAGCGAGGCGTTCATGTAATGGATAATACTCATTCATTCATTTGCATGTCCCTTGCGGAACTTTACCTCCCTAACAGTACTCCTGTAGGCCTCTCGGTTGTGGGCAAGATGGCCTGCTGCTGATGCATCCGTTTGCAGATCATCAACGATGTCTTATAGCCATCTTCGCCTTGGAAGGTAATAATATAAATAATGGATAATCATCATCATCATCAGGTGCCGTGCCGACTGGCGTTGGCTATTATGCTTCTCCAGAGTACCCGATCCTTCATGCAGGCCATCAGTTCAGTTGGTGATCTCCTCTCACACCATCCCGTCAGACTGTCCAGTATCATTTCTCTTGGTCTTCCTCTTGATCTTCTTCCTTCTATTTTTCCTGTTGTTATAATATTTTCAATGCCCCCTCTTCTCATTGCATGTCCTATGAAAGTACATTGTCTCTCTCTTATCTTTCTGACAAGGTTTTTTGTCTCTCCAGCTCTTCTCATACATTCTTCATTAGTTATTTTTGCTGTCCAGGGGATTCGCAACATTCTTCTAATAAACCACATTTCTGCTGCTTCCAATGATTTTTGTGCAGACTTGCCTATTGTCCATGATTCACTTCCATATAACAAGATAGGTTCAATATAGCATTTTAGGACTCGTTTTCTAACATTCATTGATAAGGATGTGTTAACTAATATGTTTCTCATTCTCTTAAATGCAGTCTTTGCTTGGCCTATTCTGTTCCTAATTTCTGTTTTGCATTTCCCATCTGAAGTTATTACTGCTCCAAGGTATTTGAATTTCTGCACCTGCTTTAGAATGGTTCCGTTTAATTGAATACTGCATGCTGGTGGATTCTGTTTCTTAGATATAACCATAGTCTCTGTCTTTTTGATGTTCAAAGTAAAGCCTTTCTGTTCACTTTCTTTGGCGACTTTATCCAAGAGATTTTGCAGGTCTTGTTGGTTCTCCGCTATCAGTACTATGTCGTCAGCATACCGAAGGTTGTTAATATTGTATCCTCCAATTTTTATGCCTGGTTCTGTGATGATTGTTCTTAGAATATTCTCGCTGTACAGAGAAAAAAGGTCTGGAGATAGTACACATCCTTGTCGCACCCCTTGTTTTATAGGTTGGTATTTTCCAATTCCATTTTCAACTCGAACTGCTGCTTCTTGCTGCCAGTATAGATGTTTTACAATCCTCAAGTCTTTGCCGTCTATATGGATAATACTAAAGGAAATAATTACTTTACATTGCTTACATATTAACTGATCACAATAGAGAATAAACATTGACATTTGTATATAACACACAGGTTACAACAGCGAATAAACAGTGACATTGTATGTAATATGCAGGTCACAATAGAGAATACAAATGCACAGATTTGCATGTTTCTTAATCCTATCCATATGTTCTATATGTATCTGTCCACTGATGCTGCAGAACTTAGCAATTTTTGTGTGTTTATCTTCTTGTGCAAATTTCAAAAACTCTTGACAACTATAGTCATAATTAATTGCTACCATTAGTTCTGACTTAATTAGTTCTGGCTTAATTAGTTCTAAGCTGCTTTGATTTCTCTGATCAGTCCATTTTGTTGCTCATCAATGACAAAGACTCTTTCAACCTGGGATGCTGAAAACAAAGCCTAATATCTTATTAAGGTTTGGCACATCAGTTTGTTTCCTAATTCACTGAAAATATTGACCCATCTTCTATAATTCAAATTTTTACCACATTCACATTTTTTTTTTGTTTTTGCTCAAGAAAACTTTTCATACAGGTTGTCCTTATTTACAAAATCAAGATCTTCTTCTTCGTCTTCTTCTTCTTCTTTGCTTCTACCATCAAGACCGCCCCGTGATCCTACTGAATTTACGCCCGTGGTCCTCCTTGTGGTTCCCCGAAAGAGATCACAAGAGGTTCAGAGTATCGCAGGGCTTGAGCCTGTATTCTTGGTGGGTCTCAGAAGCGGGATTGCGTGACACCGTGGTTTTCGCTGCACCAGTTTAATCAAGAGTTGGACTTTCTCACCGGAAAACCTCGACCTGTTTTGAGATACAGGAGTATTACCGCCGGGTGAGAGGTGGTTGCCCATCTAGTCCAGCGCTATACTTTCTCACCGGAAAACCTCAGCATGATTAGGATACCCATACATCCACGCCGGGTGAGAGGTGGTTGTCTATCTAGGCTGCACTGGTCAAGTGTCTCCGACTTCAGCATTTTGTGATCGTGGCCGCTACCCTTCCTAGTTGTGACCAGGACGGAGCTTTTTTCCAGGAGGACGAATCCTCGCCACTAGTGACTTCCACCCCTGGGTTGAGCCGGTTTAGGCATATTATCCCAGTACGGGCGTGTTTAGGACGTGACCGACCTCTAGAGCGGAGGTACTGTGACATGCGTAGCCATTAAGTTTCACCCCTGGTTTAAGCCGGTTTAAGCATATTTCACCGGCATGGGTGACCGATCTCTAGAGCGGAGGGTCCGTGACATGTGTAGCCATCAGGTTCACCCTTGGTGTAACCCGGTTTAGGCATATTTCACCAGTATGGGTGTATTTCGGGCGTGGCCGGCCTCTAGAACAGAGATACCGTGCTATGAGTAGCTCTCGTCGCGATACTACTGGTCATACCGATTAAGCTTCTCTTCATCCTTTCCATCACCTTTTCACATCAGCGCCACACAGCAACTCTAATTGCTTTTCTGCATTTTCTTCCATGGCGGAGGAGAGTTTCATTCCACGCGCGGCATCCGAAGAATCTCGCCAACAGTGTCTTAACCTCAGGGTTAAGCCGGTTCATGCATTTCGCCCAATATGAGTGCACTTAGGACGTGGCCGACCTCCAGACCAGAGGTGCCGTGATTTGACTATTGTTTACTTCTCTTAATCCTTTCTTTCACCTTTTCCACAGTTATGCCGCACGGCAACCCCATTCGCACCTTTCTTCACTGGCCGGGAAGAGCCCCACTCCACGCACGGCAGCTGAAGAATCACACCAGCAGCAGTAGATGAGCTACCACACATGACTCTTATCTACCTGAAGCGTCTGGTTTTTCAAGCGCCAGATATTCGCCTTCGCCCCTTCTACTGCCAGTTTAAACAGTTCTGCCACGAGAAGGCCAGGAGCTGGACTATTTGGCTATTTGAGACCACGCCATTGGAGTGGAGAGCGTATCCTCCACCCCAGCTCCGGCAGTAACAGTCCTTAGAACACAAAATCAAGATGAAGTTCTTTTTACAATGGTTTGCAAATGTCTTCGATGGATACTACGTCACACGGCGGAGCATATATGGGGATGCTCTGAATGCACTGACACCGTGGTCTGATTTTCAGCATTTGAACCTTCGCAAATGTCTGAAATAAAGTTCAACTTTTAAATTTATTAGCAAAAAAACAATGGACAGGACCTAATTTTGATATCTCAAAATTCTTAGAAATGTACCTGCTCAAGAAACAGTAGAAATTACGAAAATCCTTTCTAATGCATTTCTGCAGTGATGGATTCAAGCAGTTTAAGATTTTTTTTCCAGCGGTCAGTCAGTCAGTCAGTCAGTCAGTCAGTCATTTGCATGTCCCTGTGGAACTTTGCCTCACTAACAGCTCTCCCGTAGGCCTCTCGGTTGTGAGCAAGATGTCCTGCTGCTGTTGCATCCTCTTTAATAGCCAACCTTCTTCAATATTAAGTTTTTGTAGTGTGGATATATTTGTTCTTTTTTTCTGCCCCATGACATTTGAAGGACTCTTCTGTAGCATTTATATTCAAAGATATTTATGTGTTTCTCAGCTGTTTTCTTAAGTGTCCAGGTCTCACAGGCATATGTTCGATGGGAAAGATGCATAACTGTAAAAATCTTATTTTTCTAGTTCCGTCTGTTCCTCTCCACAGATTCTTTAGTTGTTTTATTTTTTGAAAAGCGATAAATGTTCTCCTTTTAATTTCCCTCGTTGTATCTCATTATTAGTTAGTAATGATCCAAAATATTAAAAACTCTCCACCATCTTGCAGTTTTTCCTCACTGATATATTTTTCAGCTGCCTGTTTTGTCAGTTGTCATCAATTTAGTTTTCTCTGTATTAAGATAAAGGTTTTACTCTTCACTGTTCTTACGGACTGACATAATTAGTTTTCCCATTCATTTTTGTTTTGTGGACAGTAATACTGTGTCATCAGCATATCTTATATTATATCCTTCCCGTGCCGTTAAACGTCACATAGGGCTCGCAAAGTAGTTCGCCAATTTTTCCTGTCTTCGGCGAGTCTTTCAAACTCATCAAAGGATTTTATGCCTGTCAATTTGGCCTCTCTTAACAATGTCCTCTTCAGAGTTTCACGCGGTCTGCCTCTTTTTCTTTGGCCTGTTGTGTTCCACTTAATAGCTTGTTTTGGGATTCTCTGATCAATATCAGCATATCTAATCTCTGGTATTTCATAACCTCCAGTTGTTATGGCATCGTAATATTCTTTGTCTGCGTCTCAATTTCCAGTGCTAGTACCAAAAATGTATGTCCTCTACCCTCTTCTTAATTTTATTAGCTAAACTTTGCATTCATTACACTGTAACATTCCATGTTGCAAAGATTAGCAGTTTCAAGAGTTTTAATAGAAGAACAAGTAAGACACCAATACCTCAAGAACTCACCCCTATTCTAAACTTTCATCACCGAAATCTTTTGCTAAAATATTTGGACAGTCATTCACTCTTATGACGAAACTCATAATAGTTAGCCAGTTTTATATTGGATATTCCGATGATATTGATAGGTAACGAGAAGAAGAGGGATTGAAATTATGGAGAAATTGGAGGCAGAAGAGGGAGAGGAAGACTAGGAGAGAAAATCTTAGAAAACTTGACACAATGGCATGGGAGAGGCACAACAACAGAACATGAAAGATGGGAAACTGTTGAGAGACATGATCGCATGGCACATGATGACGATGAGACCTTTTTTTAAAAAAAAATCATAAGCAAAGCACTTCTAGGCATGAGAGAAAGAAAAAAAAAACTGGACAAGAAAATTACCTGAGACTTGAACCACGGACTCCAGTAGAACGAGCAGTCATCTAGCCACGAGAAAACAGCGCGTTGATCAACTTAGCCAATTAGGGAGAGCTGGGCGGTTGCTCATCCTACTGGAGCCCGTGGTTCAAGTATCAAGTAATTCTCTTGTCACTTTTCTTTCTCTCATATATAAAATTCAAGATTTTGTCCAGGTATAAGCAAAGAATACTGCGCTCTGTTTAGTCTTGCCATTCCAAAAGCTCTTGTTTTGGGGGTTTCCTTTTATTTTGAGCTGGGTTTCTTATTCTCTGGGAATAAGTTATGGCTTTTGACTATATAGTCTATGCGCGTCAGTGTGTCTACATGGGTATTTTATAATGCATCTCCGAGCCCGTTAGATTGGGATATTTTCCGTTCCCACCCATCAACTCTGTATTCCAACCTTGATAACTTAAAATCTGACGTGCAGGTCGTCGTTTTTCAGACAAAAGGTCACCCCAACCTTTTCTAGGCCCTAATTGAAGAACCTGGTCGGCTTTTGACAAGCTGGATCTTCATCGACCCTTCCAGGAAACCTCAAGGTCATAATTGACTGACCCCAAGGTCGCGTTAAGAAGCGTTTCTGATTTTCGGACGTCGTCTGCTGGCGGTCGTCCTCTTCATGCCTATTGGGCCCCGCATTTCAATGATTGAAACTGTGAATGGGGTCCTGAATGAAAAACTGAATGATAGAATAGGTGGACCGTGTTGGCGCAGAAACAGAGTCGGCCCAACATGCACTGATAAAGAAATTAATCATATTTCTTTGAGAATTTTCGACGCCGGTGTCGACTCTAAATCTTTTGATGGTCCGAAGCCCGTCAGACGAGTCTTGTGAAGGAATGTTACAAAGGTCGACAGAGGGTCCAAGCGATCTCTATGAGACGCAAAGTGTTCCTTTTTTTTTTGGGGGGGGGGGGGGTGAAGGAAATGGGCAGAGAGTGTGCCACTATCATCATGTGTCGTTTGTCCTTGGATTAACATTCACTTTCTTATTTTGGCAGCAACGAGGGCTTCCTTACTAATGTTATTTCGTTACTTATATTATATATATATATATATATATATATATATATATATATATATCACTTATATCAATTATTATCGCTTATATCAGTTATTATCACTTATATCAGTTATATCAATTGTTGTAACGAGGTTAGTGAAAATCTATCTGTTACGCTTCTAAGAACTTGTAAACAACAAATATAGAAATGTTTGGTTAATACCAGTTTCTAAGAACTTGTAAAAAACAAATATAGAAATGTTTGGTTAATACCAGTTTCTAATAACGTGTAAAAAACAAATATAGAAATGTTTGGTTAATACCAGTAAATGAAGAAATGGTTGGTTAATGTCAGTAAAAATAATATAGGAATATTTGTTGATTTAATAAAGATAATATAGGAACAGTTGTTGATTTTCATAAAAAGTAATATGGTGGCTGTTGCTGATTTTAATAAAAGTAACATAAGAATAGTTGGTTGATGTTAATAAAAGTAGTGTAGGAACAGCTGATTGATGTTAATAAAAGTAGTGTAGGAACAGCTGATTGATGTTAATAAAAGTAGTGTAGGAACAGCTGATTGATGTTAATAAAAGTAGTGTAGGAACAGCTGGTTGATGTTAATAAAAGTAGTATAAGAACAGCTGGTTGATGCTAATAAAAGTAGTATAGGAACAGCTGGTTGATGTTAATAAAAGTAGTGTAGGAACAGCTGGTTGATGTTAATAAAAGTAGTGTAGGAACAGCTGATTGATGTTAATAAAAGTAGTGTAGGAACAGCTGATTGATGTTAATAAAAGTAGTGTATGAACAGCTGATTGATGTTAATAAAAGTAGTATAGGAACAGCTGGTTGATGTTAATAAAAGTAGTGTAGGAACAGCTGATTGATGTTAATAAAAGTAGTATAGGAACAGCTGGTTGATGTTAATAAAAGTAGTGTAGGAACAGCTGGTTGATGTTAATAAAAGTAGTATAGGAACAGCTGGTTGATGTTAATAAAAGTAGTGTAGGAACAGCTGGTTGATGTTAATAAAAGTAATGTAGGAACAGTTGGTTGATGCTAATAAAAGTAGTGTAGGAACAGCTGGTTGATGTTAGTGAAAGTTACATGGTCATGGCTAGTTTGTGGTCTCTCTGTAACTACAATGGTGTTTTGCAGGACACATCATGATGATGGTTTTGAAACTAAGAGGGGAAAATGAACCACGGCAGCTTGCTTTAGCTACCTGCGTGCATTTTAAAAAAGATGTCTTATAAAAATACAGGCCCATCCCCATTACTAGGAAATATGCAGTCATATCCGGCTGTCAATGCCGAAGACACACAGCAGCCTGTTTCTAGGATCACTGGAACATCAAGGGATTGACCTGTTTCTAGGATCACTGGAACAGCAAGAGATTGACCTGTTTCTAGGATCACTGGAACAGCAAGAGATTGACCTGTTTCTAGGATCACTGGAACAGCAAGAGATTGACCTGTTTCTAGGATCACTGGAACAGCAAGAGACTGACCTGTTTCTAGGATCACTGGAACAGCAAGAGATTGACCTGTTTCTAGGATCACTGGAATAGAAAGGGATTGTCCTGTTTCTAGGATCATTGGAATAGAAAGGGATTGACCTGTTTCTAGGATCATTGGAATAGAAAGGGATTGACCTGTTTCTAGGATCACTGGACTAGGAAGGGATTGACCTGTTTCTAGGATCACTGGAATAAGAAGGGATTGACCTGTTTCTAAGATCACTAGAATAGGAAGGGATTGACCTGTTTCTAGGATCACTGGAACAGCAAGGGATTGACCTGTTTCTAGGATCACTGGAATAGAAAGGGATTGTCCTGTTTCTAGGATCACTGGAATAGAAAGGGATTGACCTGTTTCTAGGATCACTGGACTAGGAAGGGATTGACCTGTTTCTAGGATCACTGGAATAGGAAGGGATTGACCTGTTTCTAAGATCACTAGAATAGGAAGGGATTGACCTGTTTCTAGGATAACTGAAATAATGTGGGTTTCTAATACCACGGAAATGATGTGGGTTTCTATTATCACTGAAATAATGTGAGTTTCTAGGATCACTGAATTAATGTTAGACAGGTCTATTTCTGGATCACTAGATTAATGGGTAAGACTAGGAACGAAAATGGGTCCCAGTTATGCATACTTATTTATGCGTTTTCTAGAAGTCAAATTGTGGGAAACTTACACTGGCAGACTCCCAGAATTATAGAAACGCTACATCGATGATGGCATTGGGGTCACCAGTATGCCAAAAAAAAAAAAAAAAGCTAGAAAAATTTTATTGAATTCGCCAACTCACTTAATGAGAACATCAAATTCACTTATCAAATACCTGACAAGTCTGTCAATTTTTTTTAGACATCAGAATATCTATTGGCACAGACGGTCTTGTCACCTCTGTATTTTACAAGCCCACCGATATCCTGAAGCTGGTAAAAACTTCATCCCATACTCCCTTCGCCGCTTATGTCAGAACAGCTTGGACTTACGGATCAATCCAAAAAAATTATTAGAGTTTTTTCGTCATCGCCACTATCCAGAAAATCTACTTCGGAAAGCGTTTAATTGTAGCCAAAATGTAAGCCGCAAAGAGGCATTCAGAAAAAAAAAAAATGTAACCTCATCCAACAGAGTCAGATTAGTCCTTCCCTTTCATCCACGTGATCAGATAGTTACCATCTACCACTAATCCAACTCGACACCCGATACTCGCGATATCTTCTCTGATCTACCCCTGTTAGCATACAAACGGGAACCAAATCTTAAGGACAATCTCGTCCAAAGCTACTTGAAACGGAATCTTGCATATGTTGGCACCAGAAAATGCGACTGCTCTCGCTGTGTTACCTGCCCTATAGTCATGGAGATGAAACCGATCACCTTTCCCAAAACTATCCTCACTCTCCATTAGGGATTCACATGCGTAGGGATTCACCGTAATGATCACATATGCCATTGTGTGCAAAAGATACAGGATAATTTATAGTGGTGAAACTGATTTCAGATAAGATGACCGCATGCAAAAACATGTGTATGATATTACCCAGCATGCTTTGAAACCAGTCCCTAATCATTTCAATTGCCGCAACCAGAGAGGCAAATCTAATTTTCTGGTAAAAGCCATCAAACAATGTCACGCTGACGACAGAAGCCGCATAGCGCTTGAGAACCGCTACATTCAGGAATACGGGATGCTGAAACCACATGGCTTGAAATCGCAATTCAGCTACACCTAACATTCCCTTCTTCCACAATCATATTCCCTCTGCACTAAGTTCCAATCCTTTCTCACTTGTAACACATAGTTCAGAACCTATTCGCACCATCAGATTACAAGCCCTCTACTCCAACTATAATCACTTATTCAACCTTCTGCCAGCTAGATTACTACTGTATCTTCCCTTTCCGTGATCGTTCCCCCTTCCCATTTACGACCCATTTATCATACATGACAATTCTCCATTTAGACATTCTCTACACTCCACCATGCACACTTCTGAACAAAACCTCTTACAAGTCACATCCTCTTACAAGTCACAGCTAAGTCATTTTATTTTATTCTATCTTTTTTCCATTCCTATTTTTTCCATAGCATTTATGTGAATTTATATTTTTCTTCTCTCTCTCTCTTTCTCTCTCTCTCTCTCTCTCTCACTCTATTTCTTCGTCCTGTGTGTTTTTTTATGATTAAAGTGCATACCGAAACGTCACAACTGTGTGCTCTGTAAGTAATAAAGCTGTTTCTACGTTTTTCCTAGTTTATGCATTTTGAAATAGTGTGAGGTTTTTTTTTTTTAGGATCACAGAAACAATGTAGGACTGGCCTATTTCTGGATCAGTGAAGTAAATTAGAATGAGTATATTTCCTTATTGAAAGAAGGTGAAATTAGTCTGCTTCCAGAAAAAAACTATACCGACATAGAAAAACTATACCGACATAGAAAAACTATACCGACATAAAAAAAACTATACCGACATAGAAAAACTATACCGGCATGAAATTATTAAGATCCTCGGATCAATGCAAAGAGATGGGATTTGGAGCTACATTTCCTAGCTGCTTCCCGTTTAGTTGTGCCTTACTTCTGAACAGTCAGTGTGGCTGCACTATCTACGCCATCAAGGGCTCTGTGGAACAGAGACACAAGCAACTACACTCAGCCCAGCCTAGCGCTGCAAACTATATTTTCTCTTAAGACCTCAGTAAACTGAACTTTTTCCAGCAGGTTCATGCTTTTCAGAAATGATTAACAACCAGTAAATGATTATTTCAGTGAAAAAATATTGTGCATTCAATGCTAATTCATGATTACAGGACCTGAAAATAACCACAGCAAACATCATTGTTGACTTGGAATGAAAAATTTTAAACTCCAGATTTGACTGTTAACCTCTAATGTTGTGCTCATCAATTTTAGAAATTAAGGTGCTACGTTCATCATCATCATCATCATGTGCCATGATTAGAGGCGTCGGCGACCATGTCCCTCCACGGTTCCCGATCTTTCATATTCATATGTCATCATTTCTGTTGTTTTGTTTCCCCCATGCAATTTTGTGGAGCCATCTAAGATTTTCTCTCTTGGTCTGCTTCCAATTTTCCCTGTTGTCACGATATTTTCGGTTCTTACTCTTCCCATTATTTGGCCCATTAACCCAGACTACCTCTCCCATAGTGTGTTCGTTAAGGTTCGTTTTTCATTGGGTATTCTTCATTTGTTGCTTTTGTTGTCCATTCTTCGCAAGAACCACATTTAATATAGGTACATAAATGCACACACATAAACGCACACTCACAAAAGCACACACACCCACACAAAAAAGAGCTATCGAAGAATGCAGATTATTTTAATTGTATATGTGGTAAGTAGATTATTTATGTACCACATTGCTGGCGAGATTCTTCGGATGAACCGCGTGGAGCGAAACTATTTCCGGCCAATGAAGAAAACGCGAAAAGGATATTAAGGTTGCCGTGCGGCGCCGATGTGAAAAGGTGATGGAAAGGATAAAGTGAAGCTTAGTCGGTATGTCCAGTATTGTCGCGGCGAGAGCTACTCATACCACGGCACCTCTGCTCTAGAGGTCGGCCACGTCCTAAATACGCCCATACTTGGATAATATGCCAAAACCGGCTCAACCCACGGGTGAAACTCACTAGCGGCGAGGTTTCATCCTCCTGAACAAAAGCTCCGTCCTCCTCACAACTAGGAAGGGTAGCGGCCACGATCACAAAATGCTGAAGTCGGAGACACTTGACCAGTGCAGTCTAGATAGCCAACCACCTCTCACCCGGCGGGGAATTATGCTCTCCACCTCTTCTTTACGATTGGCTCTATCGGCTTATCCTTTGCGTGGCCCGCGTGGTCTCAATGCATCTTCTATAGGACATGCATATCTCTGTTTCCTACTTCTGGAGGAGGCTATATTAAGGTAAGTTCTTCGTTTAGTTATTTGTTCTTGTCTCGTTGTGCATGTAATCCTCGAAAAAGGCTCACGCCGAAATATCTGTTGTTGTATGTTTTTCATTTATACATTCTCATACTTTCTATTCGTTTTTTCTCACTTTACTCACTCCCTCTGCCAGTTTGTAAAACTACACCATACACCTATATCTACCTTTATTTTTTAGACCAGTTTTACTGCAGTCGCCATCAGTTTTATCCAGGATATTCAAAAATCTCTACAACTTCCAGTTTCTCCTCATTAATATAAACTTCAGCTGCAATATTTGTTATGTTTGTTGTCATTTAATTTAGTTTTCTTTGTACTGAGATAAAGATTTTGCTCTTCTCTGTTCTTACAGACAGACATAATTAGTTTCTACATTTCCTTTTATATTACTGTTACGTTATGTGACTGTAATATTGTGTCATCTCTCTCCCTCCCCACCCCCCCTCTCTCTCTCTCTCATGAGTCTACGGCATGAAAAGCTTGGAAATCACTGATGTAAAAGTTTCTCGGGGTTCTTGGGTCTACAACATGAAACCACTTGAAAACCACTGATATAAAAGTTTCTTTTCGGAAAAAAGAGCTTTAATGAAATAGACCTAGGAAAAAGAATATTTTCTAAGCATAAACGAATTCAGTCACGATATTCAGTTGCTCTGAATTCTTCTCTTAGGTTTAATGCGTACCAGGAGCAGATGCCATGGGGACTGGTGCAAGATTTAACAAAACTGTGTTGTTGTTGTTGTTGTTGTTGTTGTTGTTGTTGTTGTTGTTGTTGTTTTCTCTCTCAGACAGACGTGGACCATGACAACACGTGTTTGGACCTATAGACTGCGTTGCTGATAACTCATCATCATCATCATCACCATCATCATCATCATCGCTCTTCACTCTTTTGAGACTTGAGAGCATAGGCCAGCGATAAAGGCTCTCCAGTTATCCCTGTTCTTGAAATTATTCTTTACTTCCTTCTATATGTATCCCTTGTCTCTGAGCACTGTCGTAATGCCTCTTCTCCAAGTAAGTCCAGGTCTTCCTCGTTTTCTATGTCTTTGAAGTTGCCATGTCAGTGCCTGTCTTGCTATGCTGGTGTCAGGTTTCCTCAGAGTGTGGCCAATCCACCTCCATTTCCTAGACATGATTTGTAGGTTCATAGGTTCTTGTCCTGCCCTTTCCCAGACCTCCTCGTTTCTGATCTTGTCCTGCCATTTCCCAGACCTCCTCGTTTCTGATCTTGTCCTGCCCTTTCCCAGACCTCCTCGTTTCTGATCTTGTCCTGCCCTTTCCCAGACCTCCTCGTTTCTGATCTTGTCCTGCCCTTTCCCAGACCTCCTCGTTTCTGATCTTGTCCTGCCCTTTCCCAGACCTCCTCGTTTCTGATCTTGTCCTGCCCTTTCCCAGACCTCCTCGTTTCTGATCTTGTCCTGCCATGTTTAAAATCCTCCTTAAAGAGCAGTTCATCTCTCCGTGTTTCTGTAACGCTCCATTTTTTTTTCTTGTACAGGGAACAGTTCCTTGCCCTATCCCCCAACCTCCATAATCGCCTCTTATGACATACGTGAAAGGTGGCAGTGGTCCTATTCTTTTCTCCCCAAATCTGGGCCCCGATAACTACACGGGCGGTGGCTGATGACTGGCTGGACAAAAAACAGTAAACACTATATCAAGTATTCGCGTTACAATCCCGTTCTTTGATCTTGAAATCTGAAGTATTCCCTTAAAGTTCCAGTCTTTCATCTTAAAATATTAAGCACTAGCCTCTAAGTCTCAATCTTTCATCTTAAAATATTAAGCACTAGCCTCTAAGTCTCAATCTTTCATCTTAAAATATTAAGCACTAGCCTCTAAGTCTCAATCTTTCATCTTAAAATATTAAGCACTAGCCTCTAAGTCTCAATCTTTCATCTTAAAATATTAAGCACTAGCCTCTAAGTCTCAATCTTTCATCTTAAAATATTAAGCACTAGCCTCAAAGTATCAATCTTTCATCTTAAAATTTGAAGCACTAGTCTCAAAGTCTCAATCTTTCATCTTAAAATATTAAGCACTAGCTTCAAAGTCTCAATCTTTCATCTTAAAATATTAAGCACTAGTCTCAAAGTCTCAATCTTTCATCTTAAAATATTAAGCACTAGTCTCAAAGTCTCAATCTTTCATCTTAAAATATTAAGCACTAGTCTCAAAGTCTCAATCTTTCATCTTAAAATATTAAGCACTAGTCTCAAAGTCTCAATCTTTCATCTTAAAATATTAAGCACTAGTCTCAAAGTCTCAATCTTTCATCTTAAAATATTAAGCACTAGCTTCAAAGTCTCAATCTTTCATCTTAAAATATTAAGCACTAGTCTCAAAGTCTCAATCTTTCATCTTAAAATATTAAGCACTAGTCTCAAAGTCTCAATCTTTCATCTTAAAATATTAAGCACTAGCCTCAAAGTATCAATCTTTCATCTTAAAATATTAAGCACTAGCCTCAAAGTCTCAATCTTTCATCTTAAAATATTAAGCACTAGTCTCAAAGTCTCAATCTTTCATCTTAAAATATTAAGCACTAGCCTCAAAGTCTCAATCTTTCATCTTAAAATATTAAGCACTAGCTTCAAAGTCTCAATCTTTCATCTTAAAATATTAAGCACTAGTCTCAAAGTCTCAATCTTTCATCTTAAAATATTAAGCACTAGCTTCAAAGTCTCAATCTTTCATCTTAAAATATTAAGCACTAGCTTTAAAGTCTCAATCTTTCATCTTAAAATATTAAGCACTAGCCTCTAAGTCTCAATCTTTCATCTTAAAATATTAAGCACTAGCCTCAAAGTCTCAATCTTTCATCTTAAAATATTAAGCACTAGCCTCTAAGTATCAATCTTTCATCTTAAAATATTAAGCACTAGCCTCAAAGTATCAATCTTTCATCTTAAAATATTAAGCACTAGCCTTAAAGTCTCAATCTTTCATCTTAAAATATTAAGCAAAAGCCCAATCATTCGCCTGAAAGTCTCAACCTCTTACTTTAAATTGTCCGTTTTTTTCCTCTTCAGTCTTAGATATTCACCTTAAATCTCAGTCATTGACCCGACAACATCAGCCGTTCACCATAAGATCTCATTCACATTAGAACGTTAAAAAAAAAATCTCGCCATTAATCTAGCAAAATCAGCTATTCACTTTACTGTTTCAACCGTTGACTTTACGGTGTCAGAATTTAAGTCCCGACTTTTCACATTTAAGTAGCTTAAGCTTTAGCTATTCACTTTCAGAATTAAACCATTCACTATAAAATTTCAACCTTTCGGAAATAATATCACAATAAGAATTAGTTAGCGTACATATACAAAATATTTTTTTTTTATATCAGGCCGAGTCAGAAAGTAACCGTGATATTTTTTTTAATTAACATAAAATGTACAAATATGATTTAAAAAGCCTTATTATTTTTCAACATAATCCCCAACACGTTTAACACAGGCCTGTCATTGTTTCAGTAATAACTGTATTCTTCGAGAGAGATTTTAAAAAAAGCATTCTGACCTATGCACTGCCTCTTTTATCGCATCGTTCGTACTGAACTTCTTCCCGCCTAGCGCCTCCTTGAGACATTGAAACACATGATAAATCACATTGTGCGAGGTGGATTGAATATGCAGGATGTGAAAGACACTCACAAGGCACACGGGATAGAAATCTGTAATATGTTTATCTGCTTCACGAGCAAAACTGAGCATATCTGCCTCATTTTAAAACTTTCTGTACCACTAATACACCTGCTGAAACGACTTATATGAGTCCCTCTTCATTTTGCGATGAATATCTAGAGATTTGTCATTCTCACCACCCAAAAAAAAAAAAACGAATAACTACGCGCTGTTCCTCTCCCGTGCATATTTCCAAGAGAGATGACAGCTAGACTTTGGTTTGCTGACGTTATTTTTCTAGAACGGCTGAAGTACATCCACGCAAATATATCTAAAGAGAGAGGGCATAAAGTATTTATACTACAGTTGTCTGTTGTCGTTACATTGTGACTACTTTTCCTCGTATTTTGTACATTTATGTCCTACTGCTTCAATATTTCAGACTAGAAATTACACTTAATATGCATAAAACTTTGTTCATGACAGTATGTTATTGTTGTCACTTCATTTTTCTGTGAAATGATAGGCAACACGATTACATCACACTCTATATAACTTTAGCACAACTATGTTTAAATGAAGGACTGTCTTCACGGTTAGAAGTTTCTTTTGTGTGGTGACAATGGAGGACTGTCTTCACGGCTAAGAAAATTTTCTTTTGTGTGGTGACAATGGAGGACTGTCTTCACGGCTAGGAGAAGTTTCTTTTGTGTGGTGACATTGAAGGACTGTCTTCACGGCTAGGATAAGTTTCTTTTGTGTGGTGACAGTGGAGGACTGTCTTCACGGCTAGGATAAGTTTCTTTTGTGTGGTGACAATGGAGGACTGTCTTCACGGCTAGGATAAGTTTCTTGTGTGTGGTGACAATGGAGGACTGTCTTCAAGGCTAGGATAAGTTTCTTTTGTGTAGTGACAGTGGAGGACTGTCTTCACGGCTAGGATAAGTTTCTTTTGAGTGGTGACAATGGAGGACTGTCTTCGCGGCTGGGATAAGTTTCTTTTGTGTGGTGACAATGGAAGACTGTCTTCATGGCTAGGATAAGTTTCTTTTGTGTGGTGACAATGGAAGACTGTCTTCATGGCTAGGAGAAGTTTCTTTTGTGTGGTGACAATGAAGGACTGGCTTCACGGCTAGGAGAAGTTTCTTTTGTGTGGTGACAATGAAGGACTGGCTTCACGGCTAGGAGAAGTTTCTTTTGTGTGGTGACAATGGAGCTTATGAGCTGCGATATTGAATTAGAAACAACTTCTTGAATGTCTTGTCTTGTCTTCTATTTTCTTTCATGAACTGTGAGCTGATGTTCTTTACAGCCGATACTGTCAAAATGCTGAGACACAGCATGTTAAGGTCGTGGGGGCGGGTTAGTTCAGCTATTTTCTCTGTCCCGGAGTGAAAGTTAAAAAAAAAAAGCAGGGAGTGTGCAATACTTCTTTGGCAGACTGCACCACCATGGGCACTGTGGCGATTCCTGTCCCGTTAGCCAGGCTAGGCCTGTTGCTGGGGGTACCAACGGAGATGTGAGACCGGGTCTTGGTCAGGAATGGGGCTCGCTGACCCTGACGCCGGGATGTCAGCCTTGAGTCGCTGACTGCAAGAGCGGACGGCGTCTTCCCCGACAAGTTCTTGAAAGACTAAACTGTTAAAACGACGTTGTTGTTCCTTCTTCATATTTTATGCACAGAAGAAGCGTTTGTTTGACAATATAGTTTTCTTCTTCTTCTTCTTTCTCCCTTCCTGCTCTTCTGTTGTCTCCCTCCTCGTCATCCTACTTGTTCCTCTCTCTTCTCTCTCTCTCTCTCTCTCTCTCTCTCTCTCTCTCTCTCAAAACAAAATCAATACTCATTACAGCAAGACAGAAATTAACAAATTCACAACAACAACAACACTATAGCTCCATGCTGGAACTTCACAGATAGAGAGTGTTAGTGAACATAAAACTATAGGTCTCATGACTGACCACCACCTCAGCTGGAATCATGTAGATAATCTAACCAATGCACAAAAAGTTAACCAGTTTACTAAAATTAAACATGTTTTTGACATAGACACCAGAAAAATATACTACATATCACAGATACAAACACACTTGGACTACTGCTCCACAGTCTGGGATGGTTGTTCCATGTCAAACAGGAAAAGACTTTACTCACTTCAGAAACGAGCATTAAAACTAATAGATGACAGTTGTTCCATGTCAAACAGGAAAAGACTTTACTCACTTCAGAAACGAGCATTAAAACTAATAGATGACAAACATGCAGCATGTATTACAAATAAGGACAAACATCTTGATATTCTACCCCTCAAGAAGAGATTTCTTTTCAACAAGGCCAAGTTAATTCATAAAATTCTATCGCACAATGCTCCACCCTATCTGTGGTCGTTGTTCAAATCCAACCCAAAACAAAATCAACGCTTAAGCAATTGTATTCTCCCAAAATCAAGGCTTGACATGTTTAATAAAAGCTTCTCTTACTCAGCTGCCCACCTTTGGAATGCCCTCATGTAAAACTTACTCGTTCTTATAACTTCACATTTTGTCAACATCTGTTTGATATGGACTATATGCTTCCTTAAGCATAGTCTAAAGTATTATAGTTTAAAGTATGGCTAGATTGTTTTTTTACTGCTTTTCTATAAATTTCATAGTTCTGAATGAATCTAAGAATGCAAGTTTATTTCATGCTGTTGCATAAATCAGAGCATGGAGTGTATGGACAAGAGATAAGTTTAGTATTTATTTATGTAATAATTTAATTGTGTCTTCATGATTATTATGCTCATTAACAAATGCTGAATGACTGTGACTGAGTGAAAGCTGTATGATGAAGGGCAGAATGTCAGACGGACCTGCGTGCCCAATTCTTAACCCTTTGAAAAATAAAATATGTTCGTTCGTTTTCTTTCCTTTTTTCGTCTTGGTAAAGTGAATCTACACTCTATGCAGCCAACGTCGGTAATGATGCTGAACCGTAGGCCATATCTTTATTGGAAGATGGTGTACCATGGTTTTTAACTGCAGAAGATCTAACAGTATGTGCAGGTGTGACCTGTGAACCAGCGTCATCGCACACGGTCAAACAATAAGCGACCTTGACCAGAAACTGCCTACTGGTGTGGCCATCAGCACGAACTCAGTAGCTAGCGGTGCCATTTCTCTTCCTTCCCAGAGCATTAACCTCGGTACCCATTTTGCAAGTCACGGTTGGAAATCGAAACCGTGTCCGCCTGGTCGGCGAGCGAGTGACTAATCCACTGCGTTAACGCGGCTCCCGTATCTAACAGTTCTCTTGAATGTATAAAATAGGAAAAACGTTGGAGCAGCTTTATTACTTAACAATTACAAAGTTGTGACGTTTCGGAGTGAGCCTTAATCATACAAAAACATACAGGACGAAGAAATAGGGAGAGGAGATAAAGTATAGATTCACATGAATTCTCTCCCCTCCCTGGTTCCCCATCCACCACCCCGTTACAACCCACCGACCACATGTCACAGGTCTCTATTTAAACAGTCTCCACGTCCTACTAAATCCATTCCGGACACACACCGCCGGACAAGCCACACCTTACAATTTACAGCTAAGTACTCTTTTTTACAAAAAAAAAAAAATTTTTTTAAAATAGTATTCATGTGAATCTATACTTTATCTCCTTTCCCTATTTCTTCGTCCTGTATGTTTTTGTATGATTAAGGCTCACGCCGAAACGTCACAACTTTGTAATCGTTAAGTAATAAAGCTGCTCCTACTTTTTTCCTATTTTATACATTCTGGTATCACAGCTTTACTGCAGTGCTTCGTGTATAGTTGTATACTTATACACTAATTATTGTGCTACTAACAGTTTTCTTGGTGAACTTCTTTCTTCATGTGACGTTTCTTTTCCGTTACACTGTCCCTCTCACTGCCTCGATGAATGTAGTAGTGTGGTCTTACGACAAATTTACCAGCGTTCAGGCTTTCTGTGATGTTCTTAGTCCATCTGCGGCGAGGTCGTCCCTTTTCTCTTTTACCTGGCACCATTGTGTTGTACGTACTATCAACCTCTCCAAGCTGTTGTGTCTCTTGACATGGTCGAAGTATCTCAGCTTTCTAATTTTGATGGTGTTTACGAGCCAATTTTCTGCGAAACCTAATCCAATCAGTATCTCTTTATTTGATTTTCTTTCTAACCATGATACTCTGCGACACCTAGTCCCATCAATATCTCTTTGATTTTCTTTGTATCCATGATACTCAAATTTGATTTTCTTTGTATTCATGATACTCTAAGTGCCATTCTGTGACATTTCATTTCAAATAATGTAAATATGGCTTTCATTCATTCATTTGCTTGTCTCTTGCCGAATTTTGCCTCCATAACAGCACTCCTGTAAGCTTCTCGGTTGTGAGCAAGAAGGCCTGCTACTGATGCTTCCATTTGCAGATCATCAACGGTGTCTTGCAGCCATCTTCGCCTTGGTCTTCCTCTCTTTCTTTTTCCCATTATGTACCCTTCCAAGATGGTTTTCGTAAATACGGGTATTACTATATAAACCATGGTGAGTACTCTTACACTCTGTAACGGTAGCTCCCAGTCTTAAGCTGAGACCCAAATTATGGTATCAGAGAATCTGAGGCGGGATGAGGAGAAAATATTATGAGGAACATTGGACTATTATGAAGTCCATTTATATATAGTTCTTAGTGATTAGTAGCAAATTTACGTCGTGTTAAAAGCATTGAAGTAGTATTAGCAGCAAATTTACGTCATGTTAAGGCACTGAAGTAGTATTAGCAGCAAATTTACTTCAAGTTAAAGGCCCTGAAATAGTACTCAATTCAATTCAAGTGCCATGCCGCATGACGTAGGCGATCATTTCTCTCCACAATTCCCTGTCTTTAGACTTTATTATGAGATCCACCGGTGACTTTCTTCCTAGCCACACTGACAGCCCATCCAGTAACTTCTCTCTCTGTCTTCTTCTGTCTCTTCTTCCTTCAGTTTTTCCAGTTGCCACAGTGTGTTCCAGTTTTCCTCTTCTTAGGAAAAGTCCTATAAATCTCGCTTGTCTGCCTCTGATCTTTGCTATAATTTGCTTTTTAACTCCAGCCTCTCTTAAGACTTCTTCATTAGTTTTCTTAGCTGTCCATGGTACCTTCAATATCCTTCTTATAAACCACATCTCCGTGACCTCCATTTCTCGCTGTACTCTCTTATTCATAGACCATGCTTCACACCCATATATGGATCTGTAACGGAAAAATAAAGCAATACATGAACAATATAGGACCATAGTACATAACAGATATAATGCTATAGAGAAGGTTGAAACGATTGATGAACAATGGAATATGCTCAAAGACTCTATTCAGCAAACATCTGTCGAATCCTACCTCCAAATAAAAGAAACGCTAAACAGGAGTTGATGACAGAAGAAATTTTGCAACTAATGGATCAGAGAAGAAGTCTTAAGGACGATAAAGATGAATATGACAAAATAAAAATAAAGAAGTAGTATTAGCAGCAAATTACGTCATGTTAAAGGCGCTGAAGTAGGATTAGAACCAAATTTACGTCATGTTAAAGGCGCTGAAGTAGTATTAGAACCAAATTTACGTCATGTTAAAGGCGCTGAAGTAGTACTCGTTAATTTTTTGGGTAAAATTTAAATATCTTTAAACATCTTTTCCGCTGTCCTGGTCGCCTAAACTATTTTGCTGATTTAGGGTCATGGGTCACCTACAACTGCTGGTTTAGGGTCGTGGGTCATCTACAACTGCTGGTTTAAGGTCGCGGTTGACCTGCAATTGCTAGTTTGGAGTCACTTTCAAAGAAAGCCAGGAAACCACAGCAATAAACCACTGCTGTCTGCCTCGCGGTTATCTTCATTAAAATAGCCTTTAGCCAACGACTAATAATACGGCATATTTTTTTTTTTGTTTTTGCACTGGAAGCAAGCTGCTACTGACAGCAAACTCCTAACTTTCACTTGCAAGTTCATGAAGTATTTTACCGTTAGCAAAAGCAGAAAAGAAAAGAATAAAACAGAAAGGGAAAATGAAATCACATATTGTTTCGTTAAATAATAATCTTGGATGATTTCTTTCATACCCAGCGCGAATGCTTGTGAGAGAATTGATGCAGCCTCTTTGAATCCTTTATGCGCTGTGTTCGGCACAATAATAGAAAACCTCCATTGAATCTGGGTGAGCATTGTCCTCAAGCAAAACGAGTAAATGAAAGCGTTTGTGTGGCCATACCCCCGTGACCCCCCCCCCTCCCTTCTCCCTAGCTCCGTTTTAGATAAATTGGAGTGAAGGGAAGGTTTGACAAAGACTTTGTTCGCAATGCTACCCAAAGGGATATTTCTGTTCGGTCTGTCATAAAGACAACAATGTAGGGGTACGCCTGCTAACTTTGTGTTGGGGTTCTGAAATTTTAATTGGGACATAAATGCGAATTGCTTAGCAAACGCCATTGTTTATCCAGCACTAACGGGTCGCCATTGTTCTGGGCCAGTCAATTCCCGCCATGTTTTGAAATTCCCGGAGAAAAGCGTTATTAAAGAATAAACTGACGAGGATTCGCCGAGTGGCACTCGGGAAAAACTTATCAAAGAGCGATCTACCTCGGGATTAGACCAAGATTCAATCAAATGAATGATGTAGAAGAGCAGATTCACAAGCCCTTTTTTCATACAAAAAATTGATGATTTCTGTCCTGTATTCTCTTTGTTCCACCAAAGCTCTTCCATCAAACTAAATAATGGTGGACAACAGCGGATATCAATAAGTAATGTCCCCCCTTTTGTCCAGCTTCCACGACCGGTAATGTGAACGATGTCTCTGTGTATTGTGTACCGTACACAGGACAACATCATACATCGCGTGGGCTCAAATTTTGTCCTATGCTTGCCAACAAAGAAGGACAACACAAACACATGACATCAGTTGTTCAGCCTGAAAGGACTACGACTATGAGAATGCCTCCGGCGCATATCTGCCCTCTATAGCGCCTTTATGAGGCTTAATGTCCAGCGCGCTTTATTCTACGTCCAATTTGGCGTAATCTCGCGAGGGAAGTCGTGAAAGAAAAGCTCTCATTGGTTTCGATTTTTCCCCGGCACTGTCAAAGTCGAGTATTCAGCCTCACGTTGTGCAATGTTTTCGCTCCAACTAAAACGAAAGGAGCATTTTTCATTGGAAATCGTCTTTTCAATAGAGACAAGTCTTCACTTCCACTCTTTTCACGAATCCTTTTCAGACCCGTCTATTTTCCCTTCATTCCACTTTCTCTGTAAAGGATTTATTCTAAGATTCAGCTCCACAAACTTCCTGCTCCCGCCCGCCCCTCCCATGCCCAACCATAACGGCTTGGTTTGCATTCCAGTCCGTGCTTGTCACGGTGTAATCGTGTTTGCACACCCGAGCAGATTGCTAGTGCGCAAGAGATGACGCCCCTTTTCATCGTGAGCACTGCCGACTTCCCCAGAAGTTTGAACGCTTAAGTCCTTCACGAGAACAGCCGCCATCTTGGACCCTGTTTGGCCCAGTAAAAGAAAATACGCCCCCCCCCAAATCCCCCACCCCCGACACCTTCAATCCATCCCCACTTCTCTTCACAACCTCCAACCGTTTTAAAGACACTCAGTTCCGATTATAAGAAGATCTTACTATGCGGACCTCAAGTAGGCTGGAGAAATTTTAAAAAGAGGAAGGAAAAAATCTATTCGTTTTAGAAGGGATGCTGTCGAATTGGGGGGAAAATCTTTTGAGAAAGTCGTTTGTCGTAATTGTCTTGGTAAATACGGCGGATATGACAGGAATTCAGCAAGCACCATTACCTCGGCGAATCTGAAGAATTCTAAGAGAACTCCGTCTTGTGTTCATCAATTCCGGCCCTTGTGTTGTGTTTGTGAAAAGAGTGAGGGCCCATTTCGCCGGTACTTCTCTCTCGCTTTGACTCGCAAAATAAGGCAAACAGGGGATGTAACACGCTCATGAATAGGGAAGTGCACTCTTGTTGGGCTCTTCAATTCATCTTTTAAAATAAAGATAGAAGGAGAAATCAGATAGAAACTGAGAAGAGACAAGTCTTTGATGCCAACGAAATCTTGAAGCCGGCGAGAAATAAACTCGTAATGGAAGTCAAGAGAGATTTATGCAGAATTAACACATTCTAAAATAGATTTTAACAGAGAATCTACAAATGCACGTAAAAATAAAATGCTAACATTTTTGTTTTGACATTTACATTTTATAATAGTTCAGAAATATTGAGTATTTTATATAATTCACATGAATTCTTACAGCTGAGTTCCACGAGGAGAGATGTTATAAAAATGTGTGTTTGTTTCATTTAGCGTTGTTTGGTTAACTTTTCAAAACATACGCTTCTAACGTCTTCATAAAGATCGCTCGTTCATATGTTTATTTCGTATGTTCTTTAAGACCAGAACAGGGTCAGAAGTTTTCATCGTCTCTTCGACAGAAATCCAGCGTCCGCCGTCTTACGGCCGATCGAGTTACGGCCATTCGAAGGTACCATGTTACTTACTGTTTAATGTGTTGTCATCCACTTTGTGATTAAATTACAGACAATTTGCTGCTCGACGAAAACACTATAAATTAACCACAAGACAGGTAAAGAAGAGGGACGTGAGCACTACACTACCATTTGGTGAGTACTGAATATGGATCTAAGGATGTTGAGCAATAGAGGGCTCACCTGGGCAAGAGCAGAAAAAAAGGCGAAGGACAGGCATTTGTGGAAAACCCTTGCGGAAGCCCCATGTGCTCTGGGCACTTAAGGTTCAGAGAGAGAGAGAGAGAGAGAGAGAGAGAATATGGATCTGTATGTATATTTTATGTGATATTCTTACGTTACTACAGGCAAAAAGGTAACATCCTAGTCTCCATGACATTAAGGCATATTGGGGTTGGGGATACGGTTTTAGGCCCGTGTTTCGAAGACCTTCGGCACATGAAAGTGTCAATATCATACCTGGTCGTATTTACCTTCCCAGATTTCTCAGGTACCAATTTTTAAAGCCCCCCCCCCCCTTTTTTTTTAAAAATTTTTGAGTGGTGGTACCAGTTAAAAAAAAATCCCCGCTTCTGGGACTCGAACCTATGGTACTGGATTAGTAGACCTAACGCTAACCACTCAGCCAACCAGTCTGATTCTATATTTAATGTCCTGTGATGAATATTTTCTGATTAATGTTTACTAAGTTGCTGAGCTAATTCACATTCTGTTAGTGGTTTAAAGTGATGGCAGGGTGTTTTAAAGTGATGGTAAAGTGATGGCAAACATGTCTGTTCATCGCGTAAACTTGTCAGCGACCGGCTAACGGTCGAATGGACTTACGACATAATCTCCTGGTCCCATATGAGACTGTAAGTCGGCGCATGGCTGTATTAGAAATTGATTATGATATAAATGTAGCTTTGATTTTCGTGTATGACATGAATAACATAACAATTGTATGAGATAAATAAAATAACAATGTAATAATTACCTTGCGACATAGTCATCCCAACCTTGTTCTCTCACAATATTAAGGGTAATCTGGAGGCAAATTGACTGAAATGATACAACAGGAAGCAATCATCAGATGATGGACTGTACTCTCACTAGCCATGATGCAGATTGTTGACTTTCAAAGCAGGTAATTTCTAGCCACAGAATATAAGAAGGGAACCGCCAAAGCCACTAGGAAATCTAAAGAAGTTGGTAATTCTAGCACGGTGATAGTCTCGTCCAGTCTTGAGAAGTTGGTTTTCAAGCTTGAGTCCATTCTGAGTCTAGTCCAAGCTAGAGAAGTTAGTAGTCAAGTTTTTAGTCCAGTGCGAGTCTAGTCCAGGCTAGAGAAGTTGGTAGTCAAGTTTTGAGCCCAGTGTGAGTCTAGTCCAGGCTAGAGAAGTTATTAGTCTAGTCCAAGCTAGAGAAGTTGGTAGTATAGTCCAAGACAGAGAAGTTGGTAATCTAGTCCAAACTAGAGAAGTTGGTAGTCTAGTCCAGGCTGGAGAAGTTGGTAGTCTAGTCCAGGCTAGAGAAGTTCGTAGGACTCCTGTAAAGTCCGTAATGAGTGTAGTTCAGAGAGGGGTCTTTCATTTAAGACATTTCCGTGTCTCCATGGTGGTGGAGTCTGCCATAGAAGCACTGCACATTCCTTGCTTGTTAGCTCATCAAAGGGAGTGAAAAAATAGCTGCCATAATCCGCTTCCATTTCGATATGATCTTGTGTCTCAACATCTTCATCGCATCGGCCGCAAAGAACACGAGCTCAGAGTTTCAGGCAGACAGAAGAAGAAGAAGAAGAAGAAGAAGAAGAAGATATAAGGGGATTTTTTTCAGGTTTTAGATAATTTTAGATCAGAGAATCCTTATTCACTATACGTTGCCAGTTTCTCTCATTTGTTAAACTCTAAATGTCTGAGAAGTCATATTATGAGGCTGGAAAGTCTAGCGGTCTAAATGTCTGAGACGTTCATCGTAGAACAAAAAGGGCATAAAGGACATATAGGTGGTGGACATACAGCTCTAGGACCTAAAGATCTACAGTCGAAGCCGTCAGGTTCAAGAGTCCAGTCAGTTGGCAGTCGGTCAGGGCCAGTTGTTGGTAGTCATTAGTCAAGATACATCTGGCCTACCTGTTGTAAAGCTGGCTCGACTGTTGTATACTTGACCTGACTGTTGTACACCTGACTTGACTGTTGTACACCTGACTTGACTGTTGTAACCTGACCTGACTGTTGTACACCTGACCTGACTGTTGTACACCTGACCTGACTGTTGTACACCTGACCTGACTGTTGTACACTTGGTCTAACTGTTGCAGACATGACTATACTGTCGTACAACTGACCTGACCGAGGGACCACATATCCACGGCAGAGGACACGAAGGGACCATATACGAGGGGTGATTGATAAGTTCTCGGCATAAGGTACAACGGATTATTTGTGGACCATCTTTTTTTCAGTTATTTCTCAACATACTCCTCTTGCAATTTTATGCACTTAGTCCAGCGATCCTGGAGCATACACATCCCTTCTTTGTAAAAGTCAGCATCTTGTGCCAGTAGAAAGTGGTCTACAGCGTGAATGACGTCATTATCTGAAGCAAATTTGCGACCACGAAGCTCCTTTTTGAGTTTGGTAAACAGGTAATAGTCCGAATGGGCCAAATCTTGGGAATAAGGAGGATGTTCAAGAAGCTGGAAGCCACATTCATGAATGGCAGCCATTGCCACCGCCGAATTGTGAACTGGAGCATTGTCTTGATGAAAGATACTCCTCTCGTCAATTTCCCTCGACGCTTTTCCTTCACTTTGACCCGCAGTTGCTTCACAAGATTAGCGTAATAGGCCCCGGTGACCGTTCTGCCCTTCTGAAGATAGTCTACCAATAGCACACCTTCTGAATCCCAAAAGATGGAAGCCATCACTTTGCCTGCAGACAGAACCACCCTTGCTTTCTTTGGAGGTGGGGATCCATGATGTTTCCACTGCTTTGACTGTTCTTTGGTTTCTGGTTGAAGATGATGAACCCAAGTCTCACCATAGTCACAAATTGGTGAAGAAACTTTTCAGGATCTGCAGAAAAATGGCCAAGATTGCCTCTTCACATGTTGAGACGCTGTCGTTTGTGATCAGCTCCAAGAGGTTTAGGGACCCATTTAGCAGAGACCTTTGTCATTTGAAGATCATCGTGAATAATGGCATGAACACGTTCCTGGAAGATGCCCAAATCAGTAGCAATGTACCGCTCAGTTAGTCGTCGATCCTTTATTATGTCATGGATTCTGCCGGTGGTTTCATCGGTGGTTACCGTTCTTGGCCTTCCTGGACGGGGATCATCTTCCAGACTCTCCCTTCCATGTTTGAACTGAGCTGCCCATTTCTTCACTGTGCTGTAAGAAGGGGCACTCTCTCCTAGAGTCTCTACCATATCCTCGTGGATCTATTTCGATGATAAGCCCTTGATTCAGATGTAGCTCGATGATAAATTTTATTAATTTTCTCAATTTCTGCCGGCCCTAAACACTTCAGTAGTCTATTAAAAAAAAAATTGGTTGCAGTTAATTTCTTGAAACATGGTATTTAATCTTACATTAACCTGATCTACAAATACACCTAATATCAACTGTCTGTTTTTGTACATTATTTGTACATTATGCTGAGAATTTATCAATCACCCCTCGTTATTTCCATGGTACAGGACACTAACAGATCATATCTACGTGATACAGTACACAGAACGACAGTGTCTCTATGCCACACGACAAAAATGGACCATATATTCGAGGTCATTCATTCATTTGCATGTCCCTTGCGGCACTTTGCCTCCCTAACAGCACTCCTGTAGGCCTCTCGATTGTGAGCAAGATGGTCTGCTGTTGATGCATCTATTTGCATATCATCAACGATGTCTTGCAGCCATCTTCGCCTTGGTCTTCCTCTCTTTCTTTTTCCCATTATGTACCCTTCCAAAACGGTCTTCTCTAGATTATCATGACGTTTAATTTGTCCAAAATATTTCAGTTTTCTCTGTTTAATCCTCTTTACTAGCCAGCCTTCTTCAATATTAAGTTCTTGTAGTATGGATATATGTTCTTTTTTGTGTCCATGATATTTGAAGAACTCTTCTGTAGCATTTACATTCAAAAGCATTTATGTGTTTCTCAGCTGTTTTGTTAAGTGTCCAGGTCTCACAGGCTTATGTTGCATATATTCACGGCGAAGGAAAAAAAAAAAAGAGACCATCTATCCACTATATTGTATATGTCCCGGATTTTTCTGATCTCCTGTTGTTCTGCCACTTTACATTTACTCTGATATGGAACACTTTAATCTTATCTGCAAGTTAATATCAATAATGTTTACTTTTCTCGCTTCTCCAAGAATTTAATTTAAAAATCAAACACTAGTATTATGTATTATTGCAGCGGAAACACTTTGGATGTGAGAGTACATGACGTCATCATGATGATAAGAAAAGTGGCGCGGTTTCAAAGTTATGGAACACCGTATCTTACATGTTTTAAGATTTTCCTTTTTTTATTCTTCGGCAAAGCAATTATCGTAACCGGCGGCAAGGTTTTGATTGGATAAATAACCCGTGAGCTATGAAGTCAGTCCGGCAGGCTGGTTTTGTTGTCGCGAATAAAAGCTTCCAGTGCATCTTCAGCATTTAAAGAGAGAGAGAGAAAAAAGAAGCATCTCAAATAGAACCCCAGCGTTATGTGGTAATGACAGGCATTTTGTAGCGGGCTATTTCTGTCACAGATACCGGTTTTGGGATGCAGGGAGCATTTCTCCTAGGGCTGGTCTCATTCGAGTGATTGCATTGTCGCGCGCGCTTGGTCACAGAAGAAAGCTGACTACCATGTGACACGCGCCTGAACGAGCAGTTTTAATCGCTGTCAGTTCCCGCCCATCTCAAAAGAACAACCAACCTTTGGAGTATGAGATTTCTGCTAATATGTGCTCATATATCATCCCCTGCAGATGTTGATTTCTAATCTGCGAACCGTTAACACATTCACATGGTGCTCGATGCCAGCCGGTTCGCAATGGGACTCGGTCGAAATCCTGTATTCATATAAATGAGTTGAACATTAATACTGTATTCACCTTGCATGCGCTGAGTGCCATGTGTTACATAATATAGTGTGCCACGCCGTGCAGTCAGGTATCCTCGGGTTCTCATAGCACTTATTTTGCATCTTTCCCGCATTTTCCATCCTTCCGGTGTCATTTAGGGCTCCCAAGTTTTCCTTTTTTCGACGAACTTTTCAACCTCATCAAGGGATTTTATGCCTACTAATTTGGCCTCTCTTGACATTGTCCTCTTTAGAGTTTCACGCGGTCTGCCTCTTTTTCTTCGGCCTGTTGTATTCCACTTGATAGCTTGTTTTGGAATTCTCTGTTTCTTCTCATCACGTGACCGACGTATGTCCATCTCATTTTTCTGATATGCCCATGAGACTGGTTGTTGTTCGTCCATCCGCCTTATCTTGAATTTGTTCCACTTTATACCAAAATTTTCCTTAGGCATTTGTTTTCAAAATAGTCTAATTTGTTGTCTATTCTTTTAGTCGTTTTCCAGCTTTCGCATGCATACATGAGTACCTATTGTTTTTACTCCAGGACAGTTAAGACGCTGTCTGATCTGGTAGTCAGCGACCCATAGCTGAAATGCTATGCATCGGGGTTGGTGAACCATAACTGAGCAAGACACTGTCCCGCCTCTCCGTTGGTACCCCCCAGTCAACAGGTCTCGCTTGGCAAGTATGGTGGTGGAGTCTGCTAAAGAAGCAATGCACATTCGCCGCTTTCAAACTCCAACCAGGGACTGATAAAATAGCTGCCATAACCTGCTCCCAATCCGACACGATACTGTGCTCCAATATCTTCAACGCATCGGCTGCAAAGAACATCATCTTGCAGTTCCAGGGAAATATCAGAAAAAGAAGGAGAAGAAGAAGAAGAAAAGAATAAGAAGACGAAGAAGAAGAAGAAGAAGATGATGATGATGATGATGAGTCATCAGCTAGAATGTTGACTGGAATCAGAGAAACTAATTACCCGTCAGTGGTGCAACTTGCAACCCTCACATCATTGTCTGGAATGACAGTTGTCCAACAGTTAATACAAGTGAAAGTAACTGTGCCAGAGCGACAGCACAGTTGTCAGGGCCAGTAAACTAAACTGATCAAGACCCTATCTCACTTGTACTGAAAGAAGAACGCCAGCTTTCAGGATCAGTAAACTAAACTGATCAAGACCCTATCTCACTTGTACTGAAAGAAGAACGCCAGCTTTCAGGATCAGTAAACTAAACTGATCAAGACCCTATCTCACTTGTACTGAAAGAAGAACGCCAGCTTTCAGGATCAGTAAACTAAACTGATCAAGACCCTATCTCACTTGTACTGAAAGAAGAACACCAGTTAGCAGGACCAGTAAACTAAACTGGTCAAGACCCTATCTCACTTGTACTGAAAGAAGAACACCAGTTAGCAGGACCAGTAAACTAAACTGGTCAAGACCCTATCTCACTTGTACTGAAAGAAGAACACCAGTTAGCAGGACCAGTAAACTAAACTGGTCAAGACCCTATCTCACTTGTACTGAAAGAAGAACACCAGTTAGCAGGACCAGTAAACTAAACTGGTCAAGACCCTATCTCACTTGTACTGAAAGAAGAACACCAGTTAGCAGGACCAGTAAACTAAACTGGTCAAGACAGTATCTCTCACCTTTACTAGAAGAATAACACTTTTTTCCCTGGCCGGTAACCTAGACCTGGTCAAGACCCTATTTACCTGTGGTGGTGCTCCCAGAAACAAGATGTTTTGTTACTGCAGACATGTCGGTGGAACGTCAACAATGAATAATTCCCCACAGTAACATCCAAGGAAATGAAGAGGCAGACAGATTGGCAAAGGAGGAAGAACGACAGAAACATCAATAGAAGCACACACACACACACACACACACACACACACACACACACACACACACAAACCCAGACTAAAAGTCATATATAAATGGACAAAACAAACACCCTCAAAGAAAAAAACAGATGATGAAGTCTCAAGAAATGACCAAGTGATAATCTCCCTTCCGATTGAGAACAGGACACTGCAGGTTAAGACACCATCTCTACCAGTAGCTGAAAACTAGCACGACGGACGTATGTGATTCCAACAAAGAGCAACAGACACCACATCACAACTTCCAGAGTTGCCAGCTACATAATCTACCCAAGCTGGGTGGATCAGGCCAGAACTCAGACCCCACCACCCCACCCAAGCTGGATGGATCAGGCCAGAACTCAGCCCCCGCCCTATCCAAGCTAGGTGGTTCAGGCCAGAACCCAGCCCCCGCCCTACCCAAGCTAGGTGGTTCAGGCCAGAACCCAGCCCCCGCCCTACCTAAGCTAGGTGGTTCAGGCCAGAACCCAGCCCCCGCCCTACCTAAGCTAGGTGGTTCAGGCCAGAACCCAGCCCCCGCCCTACCTAAGCTGGGTGGTTCAGGCCAGAACCCAGCCCCCGCCCTACCTAAGCTGGGTGGATCAGGCCAGAACCCAGCCCCCGCCCTACCTAAGCTGGGTGGTTCAGGCCAGAACCCAGCCCCCGCCCTACCTAAGCTGGGTGGATCAGGCCAGAACCCAGCCCCCGCCCTACCTAAGCTAGGTGGTTCAGGCCAGAACCCAGCCCCCGCCCTACCTAAGCTGGGTGGATCAGGCCAGAACCCAGCCCCCGCCCTACCTAAGCTGGGTGGATCAGGCCAGAACCCAGCCCCCGCCCTACCTAAGCTGGGTGGATCAGGCCAGAACCCAGCCCCCGCCCTACCTAAGCTAGGTGGTTCAGGCCAGAACCCAGCCCCCGCCCTACCTAAGCTAGGTGGTTCAGGCCAGAACCCAGCCCCCGCCCTACCTAAGCTGGGTGGATCAGGCCAGAACCCAGCCCCCGCCCTACCTAAGCTGGGTGGATCAGGCCAGAACCCAGCCCCCCCCTACCTAAGCTGGGTGGATCAGGCCAGAACCCAGCCCCCGCCCTATTCAAGCTGGGTGGATCAGGCCAGAACCCACCCCGCCCTATCCAAGCTGGGTGGATCAGGCCAGAACCCACCCCGCCCTATCCAAGCTGGGTGGATCAGGCCAGAACCCACCCCGCCCTATCCAAGCTGTGCGGATCAGGCCAGAACCCACCCTCCTCCCCCCGCCCGTACAGCAGAAGCTCTACGGTGATGCTGAACACATGGTACTTTACATGACAGCGAAGACTTGAGGCGGATTCTACACATTAAATGGCAGGACAAGATCAAGAACGAGGTTTGGGAAAGGGCAGGACAAGAACCTGTCAACCTACAAATCATGTCTAGGAAATCGAGGTGAATTGGCCACACTCTGAGAAAGCCCAAAACCAGCATAGCAAGACAGTTACTGGCATGGAATCCTCAAGGAAACAGAAAACGAGGAAGACCTAGACTTACTTGGAGAAGAAACATCATGACTGTACTCAGAGACAAGGGATACACATGGAAGGAGGCAGAAAATAAATCAAAGAACAGGGATGACTGGAGAGCCTTTATCCGTGGCCTATGCTCTCAAGGGAGTGAGAGGCGATGATGATAATGATGATGATGATGATGATGATAATGATGATGATGATGATGATGATGATGATTACAAATCAGAACAACGAATCTCAGACAATTCATTTTCATGATATTCAGTTTTATCAGACAATGAATCTGTTTCTAGACCGGATGTGACATTGTCCGTTATGTAGAATAGTGGTTCTCAAGACTGGTGCACACACGACAAGTGTTCCTCAGAGCATCACACGCTGGACACCGTTTTCAAACTGATATTAAGTGCCAACTACTGAGTAAAAACGTGAAAGGTTTCCCGAGTTATATAAATTGGAAAGATGGTTCTTGGATCAACAACTTTTTAAAGATATGCAGACGACACAGTTCTGATTGCTAAAAGTGAAGGGGAGCTACAGGCTCTTCAGGACATCATGGTTCGTGAAAGTAAAACTAAAGGTCTGAGCCTAAATAAAAAGAAGACTGAAGTGATGGTCATCTCAAAGAAAAGAATACCACCAAAATGTAGCATTACCATGGATGGCACAAATCTGAAACAAGTTGATAGATTCAAGTACTTCATTTATTCATTTGCATGTCCCTTGCGGAACTTTGCCTCCCTAACAGCACTCCTGTAGGCCTCTCGGTTGTGAGCAAGATGGCCTGCTGCTGATGCATCTATCTGCAGATCATCAACGATGTCTTGCAGCCGTCTTCGCCTTGGTCTTCCTCTCTTTCTTTTTCCCATTATGTACCCTTCCAAGACGGTCTTCTCTAGATTATCATGACGTTTAATGTGTCCAAAATATTGAAGTTTTCTCTGTTTAATTCTCTTTACTAGCTAGCCTTCTTAAGGAGTATGGATATGTGTTCTTTTTGTGCCCATGATATTTGAAGAACTCTTCTGTAGCATTTATATTATGCTTTTGATGTTGATTTGTCCAAGTAAAAAGCCACCCCATTCTTTCCTCCTAATTCTCCACCAGACTATATAAAGATGTTATCATTCTCACTCTTGAAGTGTCCTGATCCTTTCCATCGATGTTCGTAGATTCCATGTTCTGTTTGTGTTTCTTGGTATATTTCCACAAGATAGTTTGCCATTGCTTTCCTTCCGGGCAGTGACTGTACTACTCAATGATCGTAGCCATTGTCCCATTCAAGTACTTAGGAACGATTATAACAGCTGATGGGAAATGTCACAATGAAATAAAAAGCAGACGTGCTCAGGCCAAGTCAGCATTCTAGACAATGAGACACGTCTTGTGTAACAGATCCATATCAATGGAAACAAGATTCCAAGTACTTAAACGTTTCATCAAGCCAATTCTGTTTTATGGATGTGAAGCATGGTCTATGAGTAAGAGAGTACAGTTAGAAATGGAGGCCATGGAAATGTGGTTTATAAGAAGGATATTGAAGGTACCATGGACAGCTAAGAAAACAAGTGAAGAAGTCATAAGAGATGCTGGAGTTAAAAAGCAAATTACAGCAAAGATCAGAGGCAGACAATGAGATTTGTGGGACATTTTCTGAGAAGAGGAAAATTGGAACACACCGTGGCAACTGGAAAAATGGAGGGAAGAAGAGACAGAGGAAGACAGAGAGAGAAGTTACTGGATGGGCTGTCAGTGTGGCTATGAAGAAAGTCATCGGCGGATCTCATAATCAAGTCTAAAGACAGGGAATTGTGGAGAGAAACGATCGCCTAAGCCACGCAGCATGGTACTTAGTCATTAGGTCCTTGAATGTAGAAAAGTTGAGAACCGCTAGTACAGACTTGATGTCTCTGAACCTCTTTAAAAATACTAGAGTATATGGTTTCATCTTCTAGAGTTCTGGAAGAGTCTGTTCTTGGAGGTACAGGTGAAAATGTTGGAACATGTTTGTACGACCGTTTGCTTGAAGATACCAAGTGAGGAGTAGAACTGGCTGAACCGGTAGAAACATTGACCCTTGGTCGGTCCTGGACTTCGGGATGCGATCAAATTCCCCTCACCACCTCCCATTCGTTAGTGCTGTCAGTGCTACGGAGTTCATGCACTAGGCTGAAAAACTTCCTTCACGGGATGAGAGCGGAGCACTCATGGACTTGTCCGACAGATGTGCGGTGACGATAAACACGTCGACCCCAACAAACAAACAAAAATGAGGAAGGGCTTCTCTGGTGAATCCGCTGCCTTGAAGACCCCGACTGCTAAGCTGAGTCTGTTACGCGGGACATCAACGGAGAGGCGGGATAGGATCCTGACGCCACTCTGTTACAGTCGCCCCTGCATCCACGGCGGGAGGGTATGGCCCCTTCTTTGCCTGAGCGTGCGGTGAGTAGAGAGCACATTACTCGCTTTCTCTGTGTGATACCTGGCTACCTCACTTTCTCTGTGTGATACCTGGCTACCTCGCTTTCTCTGTGTGATACCTGGCTACCTAGCTTTCTCTGTGTGATACCTGGCTACCTCGCCTTCTCTGTGTGATACCTGGCTACCTCACTTTCTCTGTGTGATACCTGGCTACCTAGCTTTCTCTGTGTGATACCTGGCTACCTCACTTTCTCTGTGTGATACCTGGCTACCTCGCCTTCTCTGTGTGATACCTGGCTACCTCGCCTTTCCCACGTTAAGATACAGAAGGAAACAAGAAACAGCAGCAGCTACTGGGAAGGGAACCCAGGACTCTACGAGACCTAAGATCACTAACAACTTGACCACGAAGCACCCACTCTGACAGATGATGCAGTTGGTCGATTAGCTGCACATGAACAATGAGGTGGCTGACTACTGGCTCAGATTGGTGATATGTTTTCTATGAGCATTCAGGGAGCCCGTGGCACGTGGAAATGAGGAAGTTCTTCTCTCGTTATCATCTGCTTCAGGGTTTTTCTTTCTGGATTTCTTGTCACAGCATTCTAACTCACTGGTTTTCAAAGTAGGCACTGTTGCCGCCTTGGAAGGGAGGGCGGGGGAGAGAGCGGGAACGTGGAAGGTGTTGGGAAGATCCGGGGGGGGGGGGTGGAGACAAAAGGCATCAGGACGTAGCGAAAATGTTTCTCCTTTTGGGGATGGGTAAGTTTGGAGGGACGGGAGGACCGCTGGATATGTGGTCTGAGAAGCAAAAGGGCAGTCTTAAAGTTTGGGAACCATTGGTCTAACTCTTAGCGTCAGATTCCAACCTCAGACACATGTCAGTTAGAGTAACAGTCTTCTTCTTCTTCTTCTTCCTCTTCTTCGTCTTACCTGCGCCATAAAAACACGCCCAACTTCGGCTCGGCGTATTTTTAGGACCTTTGTCGTCTTCCTACTGCGATCCCTATTCGCTTATCCAGACTACTGTCCTTTTCCGAGGGCAACAATAGGAGGTAGAATAGGGTCTTGACTGACTATGGTTTGACAACTCTGACGCAAGTAGTCACCTACGGGTTGATGACTGCTGTCTCATTCAGCTTCAGTAGTAAGTCTTCGTGCCCCCCCCCCCCCCCGACCTCCCAGGGATGACAGCCATAGACAGTACAGGTAACAAAGTCAAGTGTGGATATATCTAAACAGAAGGTTTAATATTTTTCAGCATTTCATGCTTTCGTTTATCGTTCTAATCTACCATGACCTCTTCACTTTATCGTACCAAAGTGTTCCAGTATATGGGACATGAAAAAAAAAAAAGGTTTTGAACGATGTCACTCTTATGACAGAGTGAATGCTCTTGTCTGAGCAGTTCTGCGGTTAGTTTAAGCTGCATGATGACTGGGTAGTCTTTGTCCAGCTGAGAATTCTTTTCACAGATCTCGGGGAGAAGTTGGTGAGGTCTGGTCGGGAGTAGACGTGTTAGTCAGTTCGTCTAGTTTTTTGTTTTTTTTTGTAGCGTTGTTAGAATGTAAGAATAGTTGTCTGCTTGTCATTTTTAGGACACATGTGTAGTTTTTATGAAGTTTAGTTAGAATGTAGTAATAGTTATCTGCTTGTTCTTTTTAGGACACATATGACTGATTGATTGATCTTTATTCCAAATGGGTTAAGAATTGGGCACGCAGGTCCGTCTGACATTCTGCCCTTTATCATACACCTTTCACTATGTTCCAGACATTCTATAAATATGCTGCTCATATAACAAACATAATTAACAATAAAGTAACTACATACACATAAAAATGACTAACTACATGCACATTAAAGTGACTAACTACATGCACACATAAATAGATATAGGAAAAGTTTGTAGTTGTAGGAAGGAGTACAATTTATATATTTTTTTAAATACAGGATGAAAGGGTATTCCAAAGATGAGCAGCAGAATAACTAAAGCTTTTCTTGAAAAGGTCAAGTCTAGGTTTTGGAAGACTTATGTTATTCAAGCGTTGGCTGCACTTTGGGCTAAATTTAAACAGGTTCAATAGATAAGGCGGAGCATGCTGTGAAAGAATTTGATGTACCAGCTTGGTTTTGTTGAAGAGAAACCTGTTCTTAAGAGCCAGTATTTTGATACGTTTATGCTGGTTAGTTGTTTGTGCTTGATCTTTGTCATTAATAAGCTTTACTGTTCGCTTTTGAAGTGAGTGAAGCCTCTTTGTATTTGACAATGAGCAACCATTCCAGACTGTTGAGCAATAGTCTAAATGTGTTTGTATATGTGATATGTAGTATGTCTTCCTTGTGTCTTGACCAACGAAGCACTTAATTTTGGCTAACTGGTATACTTTTTGTTAGACCAACATGAGAGTTCCAGGTCAGATGTCGATAAATAATAAGATGAATAATAATATGAGAGATTGTTAGTCATGTTATTGTGTATTTTGCTCGGTTTCAATGAATTCGTGATGTGAGGTTAAATGTCATTTTTTGGGAGGGGGGAAGGACTTGTACATTCCTATGGCGAACTCATGTTCGTCGGAATGCTTTTCTGCATTATTGTATTCTTGATTTCCTATGTCGTGCATTGATATTCATCTTCCTTCATTCATCAGGATTCTATCCTCGTTGTTTCTCATATTAAATTTTTTAAAAAGATGTTGGTAACTGCTGACTTTCCCTGTTGTGTACATCAACGTTTTACTGTTAGTGCTGCCGATTGATCGATTAGACTGCTGAACACCTGTGACCGGTCAGTCATTCATATTACCTCCCTTCTGTTGCTGTTTGCCTTACCTGGGTTGAATTCTGTTACCGAGTACATAACAAAAATATTTGTTACTTATGCTGCTGTATCACCCAGTTAGCTAGTTTGTGCCTTCACTGTACAAAGGCCCAGTAAGATTCTGCTTTACAAGTCCTTTGAGAGGAGGATGTTGCTAGTTCATAGCTTCGGGGCCCTTCTTTCTAAGGATGGGCCCTGAAGGCTGAGGAGGGCGTATTGGATTAATGTCTTGTCTTGTTTTGTGCTGTCTCCCCGTAACTGCGAGCTGGTGTTCTTTGCAGCCGATGCTGTGGAGGCGTTGAACTACAGCACCATATCGACATGGGAGCGGGTTATGGCAGCTATTTTTTCAGTCCCGGAGTACAGCTAAAAAGGCAGGGGGTGTGCAGTGCTTCTTTAGCTGACTCCACCACCATGGGGACTATGGCAATTCTTGTTCCGTTAGCGAGGCTAGGCCTGTTACTGGGGGTACCAAGGGAGAGGTGAGACAGGGTCTTGGTCAGCTATGGTTCGCTAACCCTGACGCTAGCATATCAGCTTTGGGTCGCTGATTGCCTAATCGGACAGCATCTAAAACATAAACAGGTAGTTTTTTTTTACCAGCTCACATCTCTTCTCTCATAGACCTGTCGTATCAGCTCACACAGCGTCTCTCTGAGGCCTGTCGTATCAGCTCACACCGCTTCTTTCGTATGCCTGTCGTACCAGCTCACACAGCTTCTCTCGGAGGCCTGTCGTACCAGCTCCACAGTTTCTCACAGAGGTCTGTCCTACCAGCTCACACAGCTTCTCTCGTAGGCCTGTCGTAGCAGCTCACACAGCTTCTCTCGGAGGCCTGCCGTACCTTTTCTGTTGCAGTGTATGGTTCAGATTTTAAAACCATTGTACTTCACTTTCACAATTGTTTTCATCACCACTACAACCATCATCATCATAATCACTACCATAATCATCATCATCATCAGTATCATCATCATCATCATCATCATCATCATCATCATCACCATTGTAGCATGGCCTTGTAAATAATGATTATAGTTGTTATTATTATTATTAATGAATATGATTATGAAAATATACTGTAAACAAAATAGTAACATCGAATAGCGACAGAGAAAAATGGAGAGGAAAGGAAGATAAAGGTATAGAACTTCCATGACACTAGAACAAGACGGGGACAAAAGTAAACAGTGGAAACAGTGAATAGAAAAAGACGAGACTTATTGACGCTGAGATATACGGAATACAAAGGAAGGACGCAAGAAAGTAGAATGGACCAGAGATAACAAAGCAGTGACTGGACGTTGATACGCTTAAACAAAATAGAAAAGACGAATAGAAAAGGCAGACACAATGAAAAGCAAGGACACAATAAAACCTCCGACATGAAAGACCAGGATAATGACTTAGGTAAATAACAATTGTATAGATGAAATTGACGCAGACTGACAAGCATGACACGCGTTAGGACGCTATTGCACACGTTTTTAAATTTAAAGAGTGACTAACTCGGCAGCTGATCAATTCAATATTTATAGGCGTGGCCTATTGGACAATTGACTTACGAGAGATAAGTATACGGGGCAGTTTGACTGACGGATAATCAGAATGCTCATGGGAACTAGTGGAGATCTAAAGGGTGGAGCCAAAATACTTATTGGTTAATCTATCAAGCTTGACTTGAAGATAAAAAGGAGAGAGGAGAGACAGGAACGAAGACGAGGAAGAAGAAGAGACAAATGAGGGGTCCCGAAGACGGAAGAGCAGACAATCTAGGACGAATAAGTACGCAAGTAGAGGAGAGAAGAGACAGAGGAGGGAGATCGTCAGAACACCGTCGGTCCGGCAGGTAGCAACTGACCAGAACTGCAAGAAGGATGGTCAGTGCAGGTGGAAAGTCAAGAGTGAAGAAAGAAGGTCCGACCAGAACAGCCGAGACGCCATCAGATGAGAAATAAGAACAGAAGTCCAGAGAAGAGGCAAATAAACATTGCGATTGAGAGACGGCAGAAGAAGACCATCAGAAGAAATCAGAAGACAGACAAGAGAAGAAATAGGACGAGATGATATAAAATCAGAAGTAGTGTCAGACGGAAGATGGTTTTCAAGTGATTCAAGTGATTAAGAACTGACATTTTTGAAACTTTGAGTACAGTGATTTTAGACGAGAAACTAGATGACCACGTGTTGCAGATCTGATATAATACTGAGTTAGGAAATGTTCTCGTATCAAGTGTAGAATATTGTGAAGTTGAGAACGTTGAGAAATACTGCCTGTAGAATATGATAGAGTTCGATATTGTTTCAATCCAAGTGACGTAGTCGACAATACGTCTTGAACTTATTTGTCAGAATTAAATAAATAATGTAGAGAACATTTTCATCGGACTTGCTCTAGATTTAGTGAAGTGGCAATGTTTTGTGAAACTTGTGATATGTTAATCAAAGAACACCTGTAAGATTCAGTATTACAGAACTAATATGGAAATATTCAGAAATATATGATTCACAATCTTCAATGTTATATCATCATCACCACCACAACCATCATCATCATCACCACCGCAACCACCATCATCATTACCACCACAACCACCATCATCATCATCGCCACAATCACCATCATCACAACTACCACAACCACCATCATCATCATCATCATCACCACCACAATCACCATCACCACCACAACAAACGAAGGAGATAACCGTTCAGCTCACAGATTCCAAACCACCAACATAAACCACAAGTCAGCCACACTCACATATGTTTAGCTTAAGCATGCCAACACTTGAAACGTCAACACAGAAAGAAAAGGTGGAGAATCTCCATTGAACACAACAAAAGGAACACATTTCAGTCTTCACATATAGATTCTATGGTAGCCCACAAGATCATGTGAATAAAAAAGGATCAAAATATGACTAATGGTTACCACATTAACAACTGAATCAGCCAATATGTCAGACTTGTTCACTCGAGTTTCTTTTCTATTTTCTGACAAAAAAGTGCGACCGCAAATAATGGAAGCTACCTACCTAACAGCCCCTCCCTCTAGCTCGAGTCAGCTGACTTTTTATATGTTCTACTGGACACATATGCTTCGCTGAAAGAATCAGAATAGCCCACACAAAGACAGCAATAACTCATGCAGCCTGTGAACAATGTTTCTCACACACCCAGTCTTGCACGAAGAAGCTTTAGAAATTCTTGTACAATGTCTCGTCAATTATTCTCCGTTTTCTTTTCCAGATCTTTTGTTCGTTACGGCCATATTGTTGTCTCCACAAAGCTCTTAATGAATTATACAGCTAACCGTCCACAAAACACAATCACACCCGAGTATCGAGGGAACTGGACTGCACCGAATACCCCCACGTGTCATTTTGGTGGTGAATTATCATAGGGCGATTCCGATTTCAAATTCTATTTTCAGTCACGTGCAATTTTAAAATACTTTTGTTTGAGCACAATACAATGGTTGACTTCGAGTACACAGTATCCGATTCTTCTGTGCTATAATCAAGACTCGACTATGATGACGCTTTTTAACGAATATATGTTTTAAAAGCAAAACAAGAACAGTTTGCCCAAAGGGCTGTTTCCATTGCTTATTTATAAATAAATTAAACAGCATATATTGCTTCAAAAAGTGGACAATATTTGCCTGTAGGGCGTAGCACACCTCATTGCCTTGAACACAGGACTGCAAGTGTATGAAGAGATAAGGGATATTCGCATGAAACTGAAACTTCATCAAAGCCAACAGCAGGCGATTTGTAACGAGAAAGAGAAGTTCATACATGGATTAGTTTGAATGGAAATCCATGTGATCCGTGGACAAAGCGAACTTAGTTCTGCGACAAAGTGAACTATCTTAGTCCTGCAACAAAGTGAACTATCGCAGTTCTGCATTTACTGTCCTCTGTGCTATTTTCTTCTAAACCAGTGGTTTTCCATCTGGGGGCCATAGACCCAGAGCGGTAAACGAAAAAATTTTTTGATAGGATTGGGCTCGATTAAAAAAAAAAAAATCTTCATACCGTCTAGTTTCTATTTATTAACGAAGGTCCACGGATGTTTGAGGCCAGAAAGGGGCCTACACAATTGTTCTCAGGCCAGAAAGGTTCCACAACTGTTGCCAGATCAGAAAAGGAGCCCACAACCGTTCTATAGCCAGAAAGGGGCCCACAGCTGTTTTAGGCTAGAAAGGGCCTATTCTCAGGCCAGACTGTTCTCAGGCGAGAAACAGGACCCACGGACAAAGAAGAAGTTAGGAACCATTTCTGTAGGAGAAGAAAAAAGCATACAGAGGAATCATCACTCCTCCATACATCCAAATGAGCATAAGACATCAACAAAGGTTCTCCAACCTGTCCTGTTGCGAGCAAGTGGCGATGAATCAAACCATATCTTTCCCGCTTTCTTTGTATTGAGCATCTCCATGTCCCCAATGCCCCGCCCCTCTTTCTTTTCCCCCTCAGGTGTCCAAAGTCAAGCCGACATAGTCGGTGTCTTGTTCTTTCTACTGGAAGCCATTTCCATCTTCGTCTTTTGACCTCTTTAGTAATGTTCTCAATGCCTGTTCGCTTTGCTATTTCTTCGTTGGTCACGCGATCTTCTCAGTGTATTTTTACAATTTTTCTGAGGATCTTACTTCAGATCATCCCAATCTACTTTCAGTTCTTCAATGTCTTCACAAAATATAGAGCATACAAATGATGGGAAAAAGATACAACCCGAAGAAGCTGCTCTTCAAAGATTTTTAACTGTCTTAGAAGGAGAACTGCAGGATGCTGAAAAGATGTCCAATGCACTTGTTGCGTGGTTAGCCATCAAAAAAGAAAAAAAACGTCTAAGACTTAACACGTGAGACATGAGAGCTAAGGCGCTGTCAGGCTTAGCTGTCAGAAGACATGAGAGGGAAGACACTGTCAGAGGAGATGAGAGGGAAGACGCTGTCATATTTAGCAGTCAGAGACATGAGAGGGAAGACGCTGTCATATTTAGCAGTCAGAGACATGAGAGGGAAGACGCTGTCATATTTAGCAGTCAGAGACATGAGAGGGAAGACGCTGTCATATTTAGCAGTCAGAGACATGAGAGGGAAGACGCTGTCATATTTAGCAGTCAGAGACATGAGAGGGAAGACGCTGTCATATTTAGCTGTCAGAGACATGAGAGGGAAGACGCTGTCATATTTAGCTATCAGAGACATGAATACGCTGTCAGAATTAGCTATTACGGACATGAAAGGGAAGATGATGTCATATTTAGCTGTCAGAGACATGGAAGACGCTGTCATATTTAGCAGCCAGAAATCTAAAGCTGGCATGCCATCTTCAGAGATGCCAATCATAACTGTGTCCCACCTTTCCGTGGGTACTTCCAGTAACAAGCCTAGCCTGGCTCAGAGGGCAAGGATCCCCATGGTCTCCATGGTGGTGGAGTCTGCTAAAGAAGTGTTGCACGATCCCTGCTTTTAGCTCCAATCAGGAGCTTCCAATCCGACACGATTACTGCGTCTAAATATCTTCATCGCTTCAGCTGCATCAGCTCACAGCTTCAGGGAAGAAGAAGAAGAAGCAGAAGACGAGGAAGAAGAAGAAGAAGAATAAGCAGAAGAAGAGGAAGAAGAAGAAGAAGAAGAAGCAGAAGACGAGGAAGAAGAAGAAGAAGAATAAGCAGAAGGAGAGGAAGAAGAAGAAGCAGAAGAAGAGGAAGAAGAAGAAGAAGAAGAGGAAGAAGAAGAAGCAGAAGAAGAGGAAGAAGAAGAAGCAGAAGAAGAGGAAGAAGGAGAAGCAGAAGAAGAGGAAGAAGAAGAAGAAGAAGAAGAAG